>VYXH01002823.1:320536-331397 GCA_013397275.1 Burhinus bistriatus | reverse complement strand
CATTGTTGGGTTGATTTTTTTTTTTTTTTTTTTTTTTTTTGTGTGTCCCACTGTCCCTTGCACAAGAAGAAAGCTTTTCAGAGGAGGGACACCTGCGGGTCCTGAGCTAGGCTACAATCCTTGTTTCTGAACAGAATTATCCTTCTCTAAGCCCACGTATTGTCATGGGATTTTTATGTCATCTTTTTTCTCAAGCCATTTCCAACCTTCTCTGGTGTGTTTAAAAATGCTAGCAATTTTCTTTAAAAGTCTAATGCTTCTTTTAAGTGCTTGCCGTCTCTGTTCTTAGGAGTGCAAGCCAGGCTGGGTGAAGGGTGTGCTGTACCTGGGAATTACGTGTCCATCAGGAAGATTCCTCACATGCTCATGAGCAAAGGAGCATGGGGGGTCAGGATTTTAAAAGGAATGATCTATTGAGCTTCTTTCTGTGCTTAGAAGTGATTATGTGGTTTTATTGCATGACTGAAGTGTGCGATATTTCTGTTGCTGACAGGGAAGGCCGCTCTAATGCTCACATTAAAGGAGATTACCAAAGAATCGGAGATATTATGCTAAAGAACATTCAGAGTATGAAGGTAGGCATGATCCTATAACTATTAAGCTTTGACATGGATTAACATTAGCGTGCTTTTCATTTTCATATGATGTTGTCTCTTGTGCTGGTTTTTGCCAATTGTAATCAAGGCTTATGCTATAAAAGGTTCCTTTGATGAAGTAGTAAGTGTTTGGTGAGCCCTGAGGTTTCAGAATTGCAAGCTGATTTTTAAATTTTCCAGCCCCTTTCCTCAATTCAGTCTCCAAGTATAGGAACAACGAACACAAAAGTTCAGGAACATTTCATTTCCAGTTCTTTTTTTGTTTCAAATAAGAAGGCGTAACATCAGAATTTGTGTGGCTGAAGAGACTGTTCAAATGCCGAGTGTCCCTACTTGTGCATGCAAATATAAGTGTTAAAATATTGCAGGAGTAGTGACCGTAACCTGGATATTGATTTGATTTGGGAAACTTATATTTGTGCACTATGGTGCCAAGTTAGGTGAAAGGTTTTTTAATAAATGTGAATAATTGCCTTTGATCCCTTTAAAGCTAAAAGCAAAAATACATGTATGAAGGTGTAATGTTCAGCAGACTTTGCATCTGTTCTTAGTCTGGCCAGAGTAGTATTTTTGATGCTCTGTGTTACTGCACAAACAGCATGGAAGGCAGGCATGGGAGCCTGGGAAAACCCTGCAGACTTTTACAGTATGGAGGGATAACACACAGCTCACCTTATTAGCGTGGCTATGCATCCAGCTCAGTGTGTGGCAAAACATAGCATCGCATCTTCAGCATGTGGATCTCAAAGTGCCTCTGAAACTATCCAATAAATCTTTCCTTGGTGATTGCCACTTTGGCATTCTGCGGTTAGTAGATGGAGCAGCCTTGAGTCCTTGGCTGTAGGAAAGGGCAGTTTAATCTTTACAGCTCTCCTGAGGTGTTAGTAGTAGCCTTATTTTTCAGAAGGACAGAGAGAGATGCAGAGAAGTGATGTACAAGTGATCGTACAGCAAATCAGAAAAAGAGGATGTAGAAATCTTGATTTGCAGCCCCCAACACAGACAGCTTTGTCACCAGTAAGGTGGCCTTACCTTCTCTGCAGGAACTTAGCAGGAACTGCTTTTTCCCCTCAAGACACAATTCAGAGGCATTGGAAGAAGTGCAGGGGGGACTTTTCTATCTCCTTCTCAAGAAGTATGCACCTTTTCATAAACAGTTTATGGAATCTCGGCTTCTGACAGACTCTGCTTCTGCTCTTGATACCTTGCAACATTAAATTGTCTGTCCTTCACTGTCTGCAGGTCCTTCTGTGGCACTAGTTTAATGGCAGCGTCCAGTCCTCACTGTAACTTGGGCCTGTCAGTGTGCTTTCACCTTCGTCATTCTCTCTTTCCCATGAGAGGATTCTGTTCCCTTTGCTTTGAGAACCACCACCACTGATAGGCACAGATATGTGGAGGAAAGAGGCAAAACCCAATTTGACTTAAAGAACTGCACAGGAAACAATGAAGTTAGTTAAAACTCCACATATTTATCATGAGACCGGTTAAAAGACCTGAAAGCTGTCACTCCTTGTTTAATTAACATAGGAAAGAAGTTAAGAGCAAGTAATTAATGGGCAGCCTCTGTAGTAGTCCAGAGGGTCTACTATGTCTTTACCTGAGTTACAAGCTTGTAAAATGAATATGCAGTGTATGGAGAAAGCAGCTTGGCTGTAGGGAAGATATATTTCTGGTAAGGAGGTCACAAATCACGGGAGAGGGGGAGGCAATTGGGAATGTGTCAAAAGGGACAAGCTTTAGAATAAGCCAAACTTTTGTCTCAAGTCCATTCAACATATGCATTCAATTTCTTTTTCTTGCTGGTTAATATTTTACTGGGTACTGGAAGACCTTTTTTCACGGCTCAGTGAAGCTCTGTGCATTCTGAAGAACAAGTTTACCTTTTGCAAAACACAAACGAAGCCCTTGTGTTAATTGTTAAAAAAAATACTGCTCAATTGTTTTAAATGGGACTCGTGAATGTCTGTGATACTAAGACCTAAATGAGGTTACATATTTCATGCAAACCTCATTCACTTGCTGGTGCATAAGTCTCCTGCTACCAGTGGGATTATCTTAGGGACTGTGCGAAGAAGAGGATGTAATCCAAGGATGAACAACTGTAACATACCCATTTCTGGCAGACAACTCCTCTGTTTTTGTGTTTGTTTGGATTCCCAGAAGATGCAACTTCTGATTAATAATAGGGGAGCAGAAGCTAGAAGTCCAGTTGCCTGCACCTCAGTTGCCCAAAAGCAGCTCGGGAACTGGGGCAACTAAATCCCTTCGTCCTCCTAGAAAATCCCATTTTGTTTCCTAGCTCTGCATTCATATTGTCTAGCTCTCTCCCTGTTGCACTTACACTTGCATGAGCTATGTTCGTGTTATCTCCTTGCCTTTGGATTTCTCACTGATAGGAGACTTAGTTTTGTTTACTTACGTACTTTTGTTTTACAGGGAATGCAGAGGGGGTGGGGGTGTGTACTTCAAACGAGTAATGCCATTTCTCCTTTTCAGCTGAATATCAGAACCATTGTGTTGTACAGTGGTTTTGTTTGCAGAATCTCAACTGCTGTGCTAGTTGGATTTTTTTACTGGAATAGGTTTGGCTGAGTCATGTCTGACAGTGATTGCTAATAGCTCTGCCACATGCTCTTTCTTTCTTTGTGCCTATAAGCAACTGACAATTCACCTGTGGAAGCACAATGAGATTTTAATTGAGTTGGAGAATGGAATCAAGAACTCTCGCAAGCTGGAGACATTTTGCAGGGATTTTGAGCTACAGAAAGTCTGCTACTTGCCTCTCAATACCTTCCTCCTCAGACCTTTACACAGGCTTATGCACTACAAGCAGATAATGGAGAGGCTTTGCAAACACTACCCACCAAGCCACATAGACTTCAGGGATTCAAGAGGTAAGTATGAGAAAAGACGCCAATTTCTGGAGCTGGGGAATGGCATCCAAATCCACTAGCAGTGTGTGGCTGGACAAAAAAAAAATATTATTTTTTTTAAGCCTACATTGAAAGAGGATTGAGTTGCAAAATCCAGCACTCAGAAGACCAGAAATGGTAGGATTAAGGTTTCTCTTGTATACACATTGTGCCACAGTCTGGACAAATACTTGGAAGAGAAACCTGCTGGGGGTTATGAGACACACAGAAATGACATGCAGTTCAGGAAGTCGCTTGAACTGAAAACAGTTGGGAGGTTGGGAGAGAGTACAGGGAACACACCATATATGTTTGTCTTGTTCTTAGCTTTCCCTAGAGATCCACTAGGAACACAGAATATTGGCCCAGGTGAAGCCTTGGTCTGACCTAATATGGCTGCTGTTGTTATGTCTTCAAGTGTTATTTGTCTTTATGTGTTATTTTACCAGTTGTACATTTTGTTCTATTACCATTTCCATGATTTGTTTCAGGAACTCAAAGCTACCAACATTTTTTTTTTCCAAATGTGCAAGAAATTTTCCTCCTGTAGTCTCAACTCACTGCCTGCTATTTCTTCTTGATGATCTGTTTTCCTCCTTTCTTCCTCCCGTCCCCCACCCCTGTTGTAAGCTATCTACATTTAAAGATAACGGTGTTATCTACAGAGTTACCACTCAGCACAGAAGGATTTGGGCAGGGAGCAATGCAATGCTCGGCATGACTGCTCCCAGCTGTAAGGTGTTAGCTGAGTTAGCGAGCTCACTTCCCTTAGATGCCGTGCGATGAGACCCACAGCAGACAACGCACGAAATGCAGAGGTAACTTGACCTGTAGCAATAGGAAATGCCACAGAGGTCTGTGGCACTGAAGTGCTGCGTGACACAGATGTTTGCCTAAATGTAGCTACTGCTTGAGTGATCTCAAGGAATGCAGCGAGTAGTGCCTTTATTTCTTTTAGCCAAGGCTAGATGATGGGGATGGTGTGTCCATTCCCACCTCCCCAGAGAGTGTAGCAGCCATCAAGGTTCGATTCCTGCTCCACTTTTGAAATGGATACGAACACAGGATTCAGGGGTGAAAATAAGACAGCATGAGAACGACAGTGTGACTCGGAGACACCATCACTCTGGGATCAGTCTCTTACTAAGGTGTTTGCACATTTTTATTAAAGGTCAGAGTGTAAAGGAAGCAAAAAAACCAGGGAGATGTGGATGTGAATCCCAGTAGAGAGCACAGGTCTCCCACTAACAGGTGGATGAACTGTGCACTGAGCAATGATGTAAGAATGAAGAAAGAACCACTGTTACTGTTCCCTTGACTGTATTTTTTTTAGCACAAATGGCTGTAACTGCTCTTGTAGCACTCAAGTCAGTCAGTCAGTGTGTTTGGCCCATCCAGAAACTGCCCGGCTGTTCAGGTGTATCAAGGTTGATGCTCACACACATGATGGCACAGGCAGCCAGTCCCTGAGCTGGTCCCCCAGAAAAGAGCAAGTGGTGAAGTGGTTTTCAGCTTCGTTCTCTGAGTTGACTGACTGCGTTGTTGGCACAGCAAAAAGACAAGACACAGGAAGCAGATCGGCAGCAGCCTGCGCTTGATTTGGCTTCTGCTGCCACAGAGTGGGGCTTCATAGTGCCTGCTTCCTCCTGTATCCCGCCTGCTTCTTCTTCACACAGCAAAAATCCTCTTCGACAGTGGAGATTTTCCTTAGGAAAATCACTCCTGGGTGTTTGGTCAGTCGTTGTTGGTAGTGTCTTTGGAGAGAAGGAAGTAGCGCCGTGATGTAACTCAGCGACATGCAGCCCTTTTAGTTGTTCTCATTGCTGGGACTAATGACAAACGCCAAGATTACTGTGTTTACCATCTGAAATGACACATAAATGACACTGCCATTTCCTAGTGTTTTCAAATATGGACCTGACCCAGTGTGCTGCAGGCAGAGGGAAGAACACATTTTTTTTTTCAAGGATAAAGAAGATCCCTAGATTAATTGCAGATGTAGGAAATTAAGTCCTTTAGGAGAACCCAGTCATTGGTGCTCTGAATTGACTCGAGTATTCCTACAAAGTTTCTGTGGCAAAAATAGAGCAAACTTTTGGTTGAGGAAATAGACTGTCTTTTCATTACAACACTCCACCCTCTCTCCTCCACTCCATAAGATGATGTCCAGAGTTTGTGCATTTTTTAGTCTGCCTGAGTAGGTTTACACTGTGAAGGAGAAGGGTAGCACAAGAAGGGTGATGTTCATGAGCTGGGTGCTGCGGACAAAGGCTATCTTTCTTTTTGAACATTCTTGTAAATTTTTAAAAAGCATTTTATGGTTTTGTCTATCTAGCTGCTTTGGCTGAGATTTCTGAAATGGTGGCTCAGCTCCATGGCAATATGATAAAGATGGAGAACTTCCAGAAGCTGCATGAACTCAAGAAAGACTTGATAGGCATAGACAATCTGGTAATCCCAGGAAGGGTAAGTAGCAGAGTTGTTATCAAGGTCTGATGCAATTTCAAAGCATTAGGTGTGTTTTAGAAACCTGTTTCTTAGGAGCAGCTCTGAAATTGCATTTCCTCATATGAACCTTTTTCTCTCACCAAAAACTATCAAATATAAACATAATAATACCATAGAAAACAGCAGCATTTGAAGTGGGGAAGAAGCAATCATCTTTATTACCTTTTTACTGATTTTATTAGGTTTATCTTATGTATAGATTTGGACGGTTGTAGGCAGTTCCAAACATTTATTACAATAGAGGCGGTAAAAATGTAATATTTATCACAGTGTTCAGAACTTGAGCAGTTGCACATTTCCTCATTTCATGCTGCCCTTAATTATTTTTTTCAACCCTCAATGCTAGAGCATAGCAGATTAAAGGAAAGTAAGATATTTGTGCTGGAGGACCTTCAGCCCTTTCACAATGCCTAGCTTTGAAACTCATGGCCCTGGGGATGAGCAGTCTCTTTAGTCTACATGTAATGTTAGGCAATAATTTTTGAGACAATGTTGCCTTAAGTAAACACTTTTAATTGTGTTATAAAAATACCAACATCTCTTTCTTACTTGTCATGCTTTTTAAAAAATGGAGGCTGATTTCAGAATAAACGAGCCTCAGTGTAATATTTGTAGCCTTTTTTACTTTTCTAGGTGCACGCGTCTGTGCGTGAAAACTTGAGAGTTGTCTGTTGTTGAAGTAATTTCCTCCCCACTCCCCTGATTTTTCTGTGCAATACACAAAAGCACTACTTGCAGCAACTGAAATGCTGGGAGGAAAAATGCATCACTAGACTGGGATACAGCTTGGAAAAAAAGATCGGTTTTGCATTGAACTGCAAATGCGGCAGCTCTTGAACTTGCCCTGCAGCCTGGCTGTCCATCCCTGACGCACTCCTGCAGGGTGGCTGGACGACCGCTCAACAGGAGCCGCAGCCTGGGGTCTGCTTGCTGGGCTGTCTGTGTCTAGTGCCACAGCAGGGGCAGCCTGCTGAGATCTGTAGGGTCTAATTCATTTAAGGATTTAAACATTTAGAAAAAGGGGTTTGAAGTTGATGTGCCATTGGGAAGGCAGCACTGAGCATGGGTATTTCTCGATTTATGGCTGTTCCCTGCTTCCTCACTGTGCCCCTTGCTGTATCCCAAGCAGCCGCCACGGCTCATGCCTCCATCCAGTGATCCACAGGCCATTCACCTCCTTCGCAAGCCGCTCAGGACATTTCACAGCCTGTGCATCTCCCTATCACATGAAATTAAATGCTGTCATTGGGTGTTTCTGCTACCCTATTCTATTTAAAGACAGAGCAATCTTCCTCTCCTAGGAAGTTCAAGAAAAAGGCAGACGAGGCGCAGAGGTTGTTTGCCCGGCAAGACAAAAGGCATTGGCCACCATGCTCTGGCACATGCCCAAGATGTCACTGCTTTGAGCACTCTTCTAGCTCCAGCTGAAGTCCCTGCCCCAGCACAGGCCGGGCTGGGAGGCACATGCCACTGTCACCCATGGCTGGGTTTACCCGAAGGTGGCTGAACTCCACGTCTCAGAGAAGTCTCATGTTAGGCTGGTGATTCAGCTGTGCTAAAGGGGGATGTTGGTAACCATCCTCTTCACGTTGCCCCAGTCTGGGGTCTGTGCTGCCACCAAGCTGCTTCCTGTATAGGACATTAAAACATCCCGTGGTCAGCTGTGCTTGCAGATTGCAATGACCTACAGCCCTTGATTCATGTGTTCAAATGGTGCTTGCCGTGGTGGTGCTAAGCCTGCTAGTCACCATTAGGTGGTACCGTATAAATAGTAATTATGATTAATATTCTTCGGTGGCCAACAATGGCCTCTCTGGTAACTTGAGCCTACCGTGATATAGGGGTAACCACCTCTAGCCACTTTTTCCGCCCCATAGCCCTTACGCAATGCGGGTACTGGACACCTCACAGCAACCCTAAGGCGACTGGAGTCTCTCTCTGCACAGATTAATCTTCGACAGCCGGTTTATTGCTAAGCTGCAGGTGATTCTGATGCTTTATATGCCTTTTACATGCACAATTATGAGTAGAATGACCTTTGAAAGACACTAATAAATAAATATAAACCTCTTGGCAGAAGCTGGAGGGAGTGACTGAAAAATTATATTCTCATGGGTTTCAGATAAGTGGAAGGGTGGGTTACAGTATCGTTCACAGTAAGCCCAGGAAATCCAGCATTTTGAAAGTTTCAGATGTGCTACTTTTCCTATAATTCTATCCCTAAACATTCTTAAACAGTTTGATCTGGATATACAACATGGATGGTACTAGGATAACTCACACTGCCAGACAAATTTCCATCTTTTTCTGCTGCTGATGGTGATGTTGATTTGTGTAGCTGATTCTACATCTCAGTGAAGAGCTGTGTATGCCGTATGCACAACAGAAGCTTACCAGTGGCTAACCAATAACATACAGGCCAACTTATCATGAGTTTTTACATCATTTGTACCATGAAAAATACTAATTCAAAACTGATGAAAGAGGAAGCTGTCTGAAGGAATCAATGTTAGGTAAACAAAATTTTGTTTAGCTGAATTTTCTTAAAATGAATGAAAGGCTATGAAGGCATATATCCTAATGACAGTTATGAATGGAAAGAAATTATCCTATGAATAAGATTTTTAACATATTTAATAAAGAAAATAAAAAGTCTTGGTGAGTGATAGTCAAGTCAGTCCTATAACCAAGTAGTCATATTTATGTTTGTATAATAAATAATTGTCAACATTTTTGCATAAGATACATATTTGTTTTGTATTTGTTTCCCACAGGAGTTCATTAGACTGGGCAGTCTTAGTAAGTTGTCTGGAAAAGGCTTACAGCAACGGATGTTTTTTCTGGTAAGCAAGAAGACAGCTTTTCTTGATATAATGAAATGTACCTATAGGCAACTATTAGGCAAACTGTTAGACTTGAATTGTGAATTACAGTATTTTTAAACAGCCTTATTTAATTTAACATAATATATCACCTGTTTAGTTGGTTGTTAAGAACCTATGTTTCTGTTCAAACCCAATATTCTCTTTGTAACTGCTTCTTACAAAGATAGAACTATTTATTTTTATATGACACTCTGAATATCATGTTAAATAATACCTCCTAGCACATTGTCTTAAATAAAAGCAGAATCATTATAAAATGAAAGGTGGCATCAGGGTTAGTGATCAAGTCCAGAAAAGAAAATGAAGAGTAACTCCTGGTGATATGAAAGATAATCCACGTAATGCTCTCAGGACACATTTACAGAACCAAGTTTCTCCACAAACCATCCAGTTTCAGCCCACAAGTGCCCAGCATCTTGATGGACCTGCTTTTAACTGGAGATACATTTTGTAGCTCTTGCACTAGGAAAGGTTATCTCCTCCCACCATCACTCGCAGCATTTTCAGGTTACAGTGATCCCACTCTGTGTCCGATCCACAAGAGCCATCCAGATGGTTCCTTCTCTCTTTTCTTCCCGGCCAGCTGACTTGCTCCTAGGCTCCCCATCCTGCTGCTGCTCAGCCCTTGGTCCCGGGGCACTGGGATGCCCAGCAGAGTGCACAGATTTTTCTAGTCCAGTGTTACAGGGCAAAACATTAAAGAGTCAGCGCAGTGTGGCAGAAAAATACTTCCGTGGCTTCTTGTATGCAAAAGGTGAAGACAGTGGGTGTGTAGAAGAGCTTGTGAGTGTGCTAGGTTTTCTGAGGTGTTTGACATTTAATCTTTCAAATGAGCCAAAGATATAAGCGCTAATTCTACCTGAATAGGATTACCCTCTGCCTTCAAAGGCACTAAAGAAACAGCCTAGTGAATATGGTGCATATTTTCTTGCAATTCTTGTTCTGAGATGGTATCTTGATATCATACCTGTATAAAACATTAAAAAGTTGAAACTAGACTCTCAAGCCAGTTGCACCATCAAAGAAGTCTTTGGTCTGTCTCAAGCAACAGAATCTTTTTGGAGATAAAATCCTGAGTCAGTATACTGGGAGTCTGAATACATGTGTAATCATTGGCAAAATTAAATCCCCCTCTAGTGGCTGATCCACATAGCTCCATGAGTTATTGCTATTAAGTTGTAGATGTCTGTGGGAGAGCTCTGTTTCACACCACAGAGTATGATTTTTCTTGATGCAACTGCCTGGTTTGAGAAAAACATCCTTTGGCCCAGGTGGCACAGTGAAAATACACCATTCATATTACGGCAACAAAATGCAAGTGGTCATTTGACATGCTTTTGACAACTGCTGTTACATGCAGGAAGCTCCACAAATTGAGATATTCGGTCCCTTCACCTTGATGTTTCTAACCTAAAGCCACCTACCTTAAAACAGGTCTCCCAGCTTCCTTCTGAGTATGGGGAGTAATAGATAGCCACTTAGTAAGAGTTAAGTTGGACACACCTCTCTCGGGCATGCTTGCTTATCTCTCCACACAAATCAGAAGAAAATATTGGTGAAACACACTTACCTTCCATAGCTTCAAAGTGCAACAGAGTGCAAAATGTACTACTTAGTTTCACCGCTGTTGTGGCTTGTTAGTTCAGACCCAGAGATCACAAAGGGAATATTAGAAGGCATCAAAAGACATCCAGTGGAAAATTGTGGGAAGGTGCCTGAGACTAGCTGAGAAGGAAGGCAGGGAAAATAGCAGGTGCTAATACTGGGTACTGGAATATTGTGGAATCCAGTATTTTGGATTCGTGCATTAGGACTGCCATATAAGTAGTCAGCCAGTACTGGCAGCTTTCCCATATTTACCATTCTGACTTTCTTCTCCATACATACATGCTTGGCTTGGGGAGCAGTGGCTGGAAAGCTGCCTGGCAGAAAAGGATCTGGGGGTCCTGGTGGACAG
>VYXH01002823.1:274061-312687 GCA_013397275.1 Burhinus bistriatus | reverse complement strand
GGGAATGAGAGAGATTTGGTGTCTGCAGAACAACTAAAACCATTACTGAGTTTGTGAATTTTGGGTCCCGTCTCCCCTGTTTATTCTCTCTAAATCTCTTTTCACATATGCGTGTGGCAGTCATTTGGCTCTAGAGCCTCTTGACTTCAGATAGACTTAGGAGTGAATAAAACTGTGTGCAACTGGGAGCTCCGACTGTGTCTTTCAAGAAATCTTTCCTTAGAAATTGACTGTTCTTTTGTTTGTGTCTCTCCTTGTGCCTCCTCACAGATGGATGGAAGTGATCCGAAGTGCCACCAGCTCTGCCTCACGCACTCGAGCTCTCAGTCATAAAGAGCCTCACGCCTATTGATGGCTGAACAAGCCGCCGTGTTGATTGTCCAGCAGCTGCTGATTTTCTAGAGGACTTCTGAAACTCTTTTCTCCCTCCAAGTTTAGTAAAACTTACAATTTGGTAAAAGAAAAAAAAATCAGTATGGTTTTGCAGAAACTTTCACAATTTCTCAGCAAAACTGTTTAAGTTCTCCATATGTTCCAACTAGCTTACCATCATCCAAGTGGCTGCGGTTTGTTTCATGTCTTGTATTTTGTCATTCTGTGCTGTTTTTAGCTTGTGCCAGTATTAAAATATTGTCCTTATTAGAGTGCCAAATGCCAAAAGACATTTTGTTGCCTCAAAGATTGCACCTAAAAAAAAAAAAAAAAGACGACTTCACAATCTGAAAACTTTCTCTTCTGAGGCAAACGCTATTTCTTCTCTTTTCATAAAAATATATTATTTTTTTTTACCATGTTAATCTGTAGACTGCTGGATTTTTAAATGTAGATGGACTTTCACAGTATAGAATATAATTATATATACATCAAGCGGTCTAACAGGAATGAGATAACTTTCAGATTTCATTTTTTTCCCCAGTCTTTCTACATTTAATCAGCAAGGACTTAACTAATTTTCTATCTTTAACAAAGAAACAGTTTACAGCTCGTTCTCATTTCCCTTTGGGGTTACAAATCCATGTGGTATAAATAAAGTATAGGATTCTTACCTAACCATTTTCTTGGTGCAAGTTGACCAAATCGTTCATCTGTTGGCTTTGAAAAGTGAATACTACTTGCAAGATGAAAATTTTTTAAAATAATCCAGTGCAATATTATTTGGGCTGTTAATGTACTGTGAATGGTATGTACAAGAAGAAATTAAAGGCTGTGGTGACATTCTGCTGTTTGTTTTACAAACTTGAAAGAAAACCTGTATGCTACAAGAACTGCAGCTATTTGTGATTAATTTGTAGAGTCTTTCGGTATTGCTATAGGCTGGGGAAGCCCCAAGTTTTCATCCTGCCTGCTACACGTCCTAGCCCGACTTTCAGTTTCTTGTTGGAATTTCAGTTTCTCCCTCTCTCCCCCAGAGAGCAACAGATACAACCAGCAGCGGAAATACCCACTTCGTATACCTGGCTTTAACGTGAGCTAACACCGTAATCTGGATAAGTTGTTGGCCCACTCAGAAGGGCGGCAGCGCTAAGTCTACAATGCTTAGATGCTTTTCCTTATCTTTTAAGAAAGATTTCATGATGAGGGTGACATAAAACTTCCATTAACAGAAGTAAGTTCAGCGTGCTGGAAACACATCTATGGCTATTAAGGGCCTTTGAGGAAACACAGGCAGAGGGGGCCTCAATCGATATATGGGAAATGAAGCCAGGACAATTCTACCCCCCATTTTTTATTTCTCTAGTTATTCACTTTGTTAATGGCTTACCTATGTGTGATGTATAAAATGGCTTACAGCTCTGCTCACAACAAAAGGGAATAAAATACCTCACAATACTGTCATATATATTGCTGTTTCAAGACAGTAAAGCCTTCTTTCTATTCCCCCCATCCCAAATAAGGGTAGATATATTTGTTTCTCTCCATCCAAGAAGAGGATGGGCTCCTAACCCCTTAGGACAAGCAGCAGTTCCCATGGCCAAATGGGAGCCACCCTATCAAAGGGAAACAAGTATTTCAGTGTATTTCTTTCAGGTGTGTAGAAACCTTCAAGCCCCTGGGCAGGTTACTCTTTTCATAGAATGATTTAGGTTGGAAGGGACCTTAAAGATCATCTAGTTCCAACCCCCCTGCCACGGGCAGGGACACCTCCCACTAGACCAGGTTACTCGAAGCCCCATCCAACCTGGCCTTGAACACCTCCAGGGATGGGGCCTCCACAACTTCCCTGGGCAACCTGTTCCAGTGTCTCACCACCCTCAGAGTAATCTAAATCTACCCTCTTCCAGTTTGAAGCCGTTACCCCTCATCCTATCACCACATGCCCTTGTAAAAAGTCCCTCTCCGGCTTTCTTGTAGGCCCCTTTCAGGTACTGGAAGGCTGCTCTAAGGTCTCCCTGGAGCCTTCTCTTCTCCAGGCTGAACAACCCCAACTCTCTCAGCCTGTCCTTATAGGAGAGGTGCTCTAACCCTCATGACCCTCCTCTGGACCTGCTCCAGCAGGGTTGGAGCTTTTCCTTAGCTATTTCCCGTGAATATCAGGATGGATATAATAATCACATCTCTCCTACAGCATGGCCTCTATCCATTTATGACATGATGAAGAACAAACTTAGGAAGTAGGTAGGAAAAATCTGAAGAACTTTTTCCTGGTGGAGGTCCTGCTGGCTTGTCCACTCCAAGCCTGTGACCCTGCTCTGCAGGGCCAAAGCAAGTGAATTCACCAGCCTCAGTGAACCAGTAATGTACAGGAACTATAGTGCTTCAAGACCGACCAGGAACATCAACACCAACGAAAAGGGGAAGTAACTCGGCACAGATGAACAGCAGCCTGCAGGCTTGGGAAAACCGAGCTGAAGAAGCAACAACACAGGATGGTGCTATCGGGTGCAGTAACGGGGAACAGACTCCACTCTCCCCCCTCACCCCCCCCCCCCCCCAAAAAAAAAAAAAATCATTACTGAGACATAAAATAGTATGTGCAAAACCTTACAAGCTCTACTCCAGCGTCAGAACAGTAAGGAAACACAAGCCACCATTAATGCACTACTTCAGGAACATTAATAGGGCCACTCTACAATTTTAAGATTATAGGCAACTATGTAAATATTTCTGTAATTCCTAGCCAAGCTCCCCTCCCCAGCCATGCTAAGAATCGCTGTTATTTTGGGTTTGTTTTTAGGGGAGGCAAGGGAAATGGGGCAACTGCTGACTACTGAATATACATTTTTACATATAGGAAAGCTTTTCTCTGAAATGAACTAGAGAAAAGGTGAGGAATACATAAATATTACATCATGTAGTGCAGGAGCCTATGCAACATAGTGCTACAATTTCAGCTACAAATGACCGTTAGGTCCCGATGTTGTCCTTTGCAATTGTTAACTGTAAGAGGAAAAAGCTTTTTTTAAGTGGAAATTCTATTGAGGGTCATGCCCTTAATTCAGCTAAAATTGAATTTTATTTTAGATCACTGTGGCTTGTAGGATACAATCTTTAATTAGCTGCTGTAGTATATTCTGAGCTCTGCAAAGAAAAGCTTTTATTGACATGCCTGAAATCCAGTAACACCTTTTCTAGGTACGTTTCACTTCGCATGACAGCAGAGACCCAGCTGGGCTGTGGCTGCAACTTCAGCCTATCCACCTGATTCATCATACCACGTTTTCATCTTTTTCATATTATCTTTTTTTCTACAGAAAAGAGATTTAAAAATAAGATTTTATTTTTTTTTTTTCCTTCTTTACCAGTGTGATTTTTTTTTTTTTTTTTTTTTTTTTTNTTTTTTTTTTTTTTTTTGGTTCATGGAACAGGTAAAACTGCTGTCATTTAAACAGAAGCCAGCATCTTTCTAGTTCTTTATTCCTAAACTTAACCCAAAACTGAAATATAATGCTAAGAGAATAAAAGTGACTCTCTTGACAGCCATATCTTACCATCAGTTGAAGTCTCTCTCTGTGTGGGTGAATAAAACTTGTGGTTTGCTAGAAAGCTGTAATATATAACCACTTATTTTTAACCCTGATTCACATCATACTGCTGTCCATCTGATCAAGGGAGGTGTGGAGACACGCAGGGTCACTGTGTGCCAGGTTTGGAGCCATGACTAAATACACCAGTCTCGTCTTTCAGCAGTGGGGAAAACCCTCAAACTGGTCACTCCAAGAGACTTACTCTTGTGGTTGTTATTACTCACTGTGAATAATCAGCTGCTGGCTTCAAATAACAAACAACTAAAAGCAAAAGCTTTATTGCCATATGACACTGCGCCACATGCAACGGCATCAGCAGAGCCTGGACTCCTGTGGATTTTTATCGCCACGATTTCTCTGCTGTCTGTCTGTCTTTCATTAAGACACGAGTTTTATTAATCTACTCAGGCCTACCTATTTTCATAATTAAACCCTGCTGAGATCTCGATCCCTTTGTAAATTCAGCTGAACCCAGCCGGAAGTGACAGACTGAAAGACAAGTGAGCTGGTACTGAAACACACACTGTGATTGCAGAATTCTTGATAAAGGTCTCCAACTAGAGAAAAGAGGTCTCGCAAGGAAAACTGGTTTCAGAGACAAAACCAGGGGCAATATCCCACCAGTCCACCAGCTAAGAATAAAACAGAGAAACAAGCAGGACCTGAAAAGCCTGGTTTTGACCACGTTTCCTTTTTACACAGGACCAATTAATGTGGTCTCCCTGGAAAAAACCCACCCAACCATCTAGCACAATTATGGCTGTGCAGACAGGCAGCTCCAGTTGCTAGAGCATGCAAGCATTCCCCCCCTGCCTCCCCTCCCAGGGACACAGAAAAGTTGGTAGAGAAAAAAAAATTTGGCAGTGTGGTACGTGAATGTTTTTTAACAGGAGAAAATAGTAATAGAATTACAGGAGTGCAGCTATCACGCAGTGTGTCACCAGGTATATGGGTAATTAAGGCTGCGATGTTTGGGGTTAAGCTAACGCCACTTGATGTGAGCAGCTCATCAGCTTCTCTGGGCCGGCAGGACGGGGAACATGAAGCGTGTTTTAAATCGTTGCCATCTGTAAAGGGGCACATTGTCTTACTAGAGGACAGACTGTTGTACAGGACTGCACATACTTAACCAAAACAGTACATGAGCAATCACTTCTATGTGTAGATAAAAAAAACTTTAATCAAGAAAAGAACTAAACTTCCCACACGGTTAGGCCATCTGTGAGACAGAAACTTACTAAGTTCCCCAACAGAAAAAAATATTCTTAACATTCTTGCTTAGAAAGTGCTGTTTGAGTCTAAGCAAGAGTTTTGTACAAATTCTGAGGTAACAAACTGAACACCGATTTATAAACTTTCTGCTTACCCCTACTGACACATGGGCAACAACTGAACTAGGAACCCGCAAGAGCATCTCCTCCCAGGAAGAGGAGACCCCCAAATCTCCTCTTATTGACCACTCAGATGGCAAAATTTCATTAAACTTTTCCTTCTTTATTTCTAGGTCATGTAGTTTACAAGGAGTTTTATTATGTTGGTGTAGAATGACAAAAGTAAAACTTAAATACACAGTTATAAACAGGCAGCAATATTACAGAAAACAAGATATATACTTTAATTGTCCTCTGTAATCATGCTTTAAAAGGCAGAAAACCATTACATACCATTTGTCTACTGCATATGCTCAGTGCAATTACTAGCACATCTGCAAAGTACAGTGAAAAAGAGCAAGCTTGCAGATTTGTGCTATACTTTAAGCTCCTCCCCAGCAACTTACTTATAAAAATAATTTGTGATTTTACTGACCCTTGCATTATACCTGTGCTTATCAGCACTTCCAATAGTCTTCCGATGGTGATGTTTTTGAAGGCAAAACTATGTTTCCTTAGAAGTAAGGCTAATGGAAAACCATTACAAATGAGTACCGCGTTGTTTACAAACTCATAGAGACCACCACATAAAGTACTAAGAGCTCAACAAGACATTTCACAAGTACAGTAAAAGCACAGGCAGATGAAGGAGTTACGGTGGATGAAGTAGGATGAAGCCATGTGCCAAAGCGCACACTCTTACCTTCCCCCTGCGCCCACCTCTCCTGCAGAGCGAGGGCAGGGCACCACAGTTAAATCCTTCTGCAGCGACTGGTTCCTCTGCCCACGCCTGCATGGACACACACAAAACATCTGGAGCTGCAAAGGAACCACGGCACTCCAGAGAAAGAGCGGCTTTGTTATCACAGCAAAAGCATTGAGTCTGTATGATTCTATGACCATGCCGTCGTCATTTAGTAAACTGGGGATCAACTACTAAGTGCAACTGCAAGGAAAATTAAGTTAAAAAAATACACCTGATACTTACAAAAAGCAAGCCTTCAGTTCAAATGGCTGATTTTATTATTCTTTCTTTAAAGTGAGTTTATGTACTGCCTAATCTTGAAATCCCTGACAAATAAGCAGTTCCACTAATTTAAATGTTTGCATAAATAGGGATAGCTTGTCGCTTAGTATATTCAAGACTGAGTGAAGAGGTACTACCTGCACAGAAACTTCATCAGTGCAACATTATAACAAGACATGTTTTTAGCATGAAACAACCTCTCAAAAAATATCAATACACTTCCTTTGCTTTCAGAAACTGAGGCCACGCTTCTTTCAAAGGAAGCTGCTCTTCTGTTCCCAATAGAGATCTGATTTTTAAAGCATCAATACTTTTCAATAGCAAATGACTGTAATTTTACATTCAAGACACAGCACGCTTTTTTTCAGTGAATCTCAGTTTAAGATAATCTCTATTTAAATAATCTATATATTACATATAAAAATACACATCTCTACCATAAATGAGGTCTTGTCTTTTCTTAAATGTCCTAGCCTTTTGGCCAATTGCCCTTGCTGTAGGTCTGACTCATCTTAAGCTCCTAAACCAAGGGACACATTCACCAAGCAAATTCTGCCACAATCTACTCACTCAGAGAAGTATTTCCTCAACATAGAGTCCTGGAACACAACTAAAATGCAACTCAAAAAAAACTGTATGTACAACTTTTTGAATGATTGTTCAAAAATAGCGTACCTTAGAACTTCATTTCATTTCCTGATAGAGAAATTCTTGAGATTCCAGCCAACTCCGTAAATTTAACTTCCCCACTAAATCTCCGAGTTCTGTGCATCTCCAAGTAAGCTCGCTTTAATTTCAAGTCCTTATGTTAACATTGCGCTGTATTCAGATGCACGTTTCACAATAGCAGAACTGAATTTGTTTCCTCAAGGGTCAGCTTATCCTTCATGGTTCAGAGCACACAAAACAACGTATTTAGGGATACTAATCAAAGAGGAGTTATAAACCACTGCTCAAACTTATGCATTGTTCAATTTACCTTAAAGTCACTTAGCCACAAAGCAAAGCCATTACCTCATTATGTTGGCAAACGCGTTGTGTCTAAGAATATGGCTACAAGAATGAGGGCACATTCTTTCAACTGTTGTTTCAACCTGGTCGGAAGTTTCATAGCTCTGTTAGCATGACAGTGCCCTCTAACTGTTAAATTATTAAATTGATAATTAAGGCTATTAATATGCATAGAATAAGGCTACCATGGTGATATGAGGTCCTGCAAGGAGACCTCACCAGCTTCCAGAATGGTTAGAGAACCTGGGTCTTTTTGTACCAAGCCAGGTAGCTATACCGATACTTTTAAAATTTTAATCCTTTCTGTTCCAAAACTCATATCTCTCTCTCTCTATTTTTTTTTTTTTTTTTAAAATTAAACAGATAAGTTACCTCACTGTCAGGCAAAACAAAATCATCAATTTCTTCATTAAAAACATGGCAAAAATGCTCTCTCAGCTACCAGAGTAAGAAGCGGCCGAATATAGCCTTGGTAAAAAAAAACACAGTAAACCTCAGAGTAATACTGTGGGGAAAAAAAACCCCGCCACCTAAACTCTGTGTGTAACTAACGTTACTATTTCCAAGAACTATAAAACCATAAGTCAGCTATCTAGAAGCATTCAAAGGAACAGTGGAAATTTCAGAATTCAGAATTTTCAAAAAGTAACTTTTTTCTGGGGGACCAGTAATAGGACATAGCATACAACACTCAGGCCCAGTTTTGGTCTTTCTGTCTAACATCTATCACTTTCAGTAGAGATGCACAGATTTAGGCAGCAAGACCAAATATTGAATCTATGAATAATTTTTCTTTTACGCTGCAAGACATTAATTTTAACAATAAAAACAGGCATGATGAAGAAATACTTGCCACTGTGTCAGAGCCAACATCTTAATAAGATATTTCAGAATAAATGTAGATAATAAAGATTTATTTGTGGGAGCATTCAAACATGTTTAAATGAAAAAAAGATTGTATCTGAATTTCAGTACAAGCTTCACAAATATCTGTTACTAAAATTGAACAATACATAGGGTCCAGAATTTGCATTGGCACAATTTGAAAATATGAAAAGAGCTCGTTCTTCAGGAAAAACAGTAATCTAAATTTCAAGTTTTGAGAGACAAATTTAAAACAACCAGAATTAGTATCATAATTGGAAGATCACGCTCAGAATATAGATAAAAAGGAAGAAATACTGGAGAAACAGAATAAAATTGTGTCTTTGCTGAGGTACGAATAGAAGGTTCCGTAGTACAGGATTAACTCTTTCAATGGCAAATCCTTCACATACAAAAATCAAACCAAGATTCACTTATCACATAATTCAATATTTACACGTAATAAAGGCAAGGCAACACTCAGTTATGGCCTGTCAAATATTTACCCCACTAACATTATCTACAGAAGCACTTTATCATTTTGTACACAGTGATTCCTTATACACGTTGAAAGGCTTTCAGTTAAAAAAAGACATTATATACACATCTGTACACAATTCCAACAAACGTACTCCATCTCCCAATGGAATTCTTAAAGCAAGATACCTGAGGTTTCTCAATATCTCCAATTTCTCTATCACAAACCTAAATATACATTTCAGATTTTACAAAAAGACACCTCCCTGGAATATGTGCATTATCATAAAAAAAGTTATAGCTTTAAGATGCTGAAAAATACTGCCTCCATCCGAGAGACTTTGTTTTCACTCTTGCACATTTAGGAACGTCCTTCCACCAAGGGGCATTCCAGTGACGGAGGGGCAGAACATTAGGGTGTGCACCCTCAATGCAGACACTGTTGTCTTCAAAAAGTCAGGAACAGCAGGTCAGTAGGATGAAGTACTTCCTCCAGCTAGTGAATATCTGAAGAGGAAAAGAAATAAGTTATCGCTGTGACCTTCGGAACAGTTATTCCATTTCACGCTATTGAAGTTCCAGCCTTTTTCCTTGCAAAATGACACCCACCACTGCTGTCACGCTTCCAAGACAAAAGCCATGGATGTGAACAACATGTAAAATACACCCAATTAGAACATCACTGCTTTTCTAATGAATAGCAACAACCCGTGTTCAAGTGTGTTACTGAAGTATATGGTGATGTAAGAATTCTGTATACCAGGGGCAACATTTAGTGATTCCAGCTTTCCTACTTGGCAAGCTTACATCATAATCTTTCCAAAATATTACTGGGGCAGGAAACCTGGATTTCTTGGTCTAAGCAGATTCTTAAATCATGGAAGAAAGAAGCACATATTTTAATCATGTTAAGCTTTCAATAAACTTCAAAAATCTTTAAACATTCAATAAACTTTATAAAACATCAAAGATCAAAACTGGAGGGGAAGGTAAATGGATTCACTCAAGTTATTGGGCAGATCTTTCTGAGAGTCTCAACTAATTCATTCACACAAACTTGGGAAATCCAGTTTTAACCAATCACAAGAGGAATGAAAATCTCATCAGAAACGTGTTGTTGAAAAGCCATCTTCAGTAGTTAGCTACCAAACTGAGAGGATATTGTAAGCGGATACAATGAATGACTTAATGATGTAACAGAGCATATTTCTTGTAATATTCAAACAAGAAGGAACCATCTTCACAAGCTGACTAGCTACACAAATAGCTTTATCCATGAGGGATACCTACTAAGCTATAGAATGGTTCAAACTCCTTTTTAGGATGGGGATCCTGCCATTCGTTTCTTTCACTCACTTTCTGGAAGGAGTGCTAGTCGTCATCACATACTAGCTGAATATCATCCCCGGAATAAGAGAAAGTTCACCCAGATGTGACCCATCAACAAACATTCCCTGTGCGTATTTCTTTCTCTCCTTCAAAGAAAATGAAGTGCCTGCCTCTACTGTTACAATAAGACATAATGAATGAGAAAAACCGCAACAGGTCAAGGAAGCAGAACAGAAGGAAAACAAAATGCTAAATAGGTATATAAAGGGTTCTGAAATGTATCTCCTAAGACAAAGATTATGACTGTTGCTGTCGTGACAGGAACAAGTACGATCATCTCCAGCACCCACAGAGAAAGTGCCCAGTGGAAAGTCTGTCTCCACGTGGTCATTTTCAGCTTCAACTGCAGCATCAAAAGTCTTTGAGGTTCTCACTTCCAGGAAGGCCCTGTACCAGGCTGATAGAAACTTGACACTGAAATACTGGGTTGATGAAAGACCAGGGTCAGTTTTGGAACCCTTAATGGAAACAAACTGAGATGGAAGCTCCAGAAACTCTTTCAAGCCTGCCAGGATCAACTAAAAGGAGAATCAGGACATCTGGCATCAAGGAGTGACCTTTTAGCACTAGAGATGCTGACTGGGCTTCATGCTTAACAGCCCAGCAATCAAGAAACACGATTGCTTGCAGATTTCCTGGCACTGATCTTTACTGAATGACAAAGCATCAGCCTAGCAATCCTCTGCTTTAACTTCAGAGATGGGAATTCTTAAACTTTACCAAGCTATGGGTAGAGACAGTACAAGGGACACACCTGCTCAGAGTGATCTTTTCCAAGGTAGCAGTCCACGATTAATCATTGCCATGAGTTTTTTCTAGTACCAAGCAATCCAACCTGGACAGCGTAGACTCACAACAGCTGTGGACTCCTGGATTCAAGGTTGCATTTAATGCCTCTTCAAGCAGTAATTCTGAAATTCATACCCCTGATCTTTTCTTCTGCAGTACTTCAAAAAAACAGCTAATTGAGTGTTTGTTAAGAATATATTCCTAACCTAGGCAGTTAGAAAATCTCATATGAAAATTGCCCTTTTGAAGTAATACAAAACGTTGGTTTTGGAGGTGCCACCAAGAAGCCATACAGACTATTTTTAATGAATGAACAAGGAACCACTTATTATGTGACTGAAAGAAACACAAGCTAACTGAACAATCCATTTATCAAAGTGGGTAAAAGAAATTTAGAGTGACACAGGACATCCTCTGCAACATATACCCAGACATCAAGAAAGCGTCAATGTCCCCTACAGGAACTGCAAAGGGAAAAGGTTGTCCAGTCCCATTTGACACACAATATGCACACCAACAGGATGAATGTACATCTGGGCTATCACCTGAAGCTAGAACTGCTGATATGATTAGGTTTTTTTCTACTAAGCAAAGACAATTGTACAAACTGTAAGCACAGGTGGTTTTTTCCTCTATTGTAAACAAATTATTTCTTTCAATTTAACACTAGTCAAATATTGTAGCATCAGATCTGCAATTTTCTGTAACCCTTACTGAAATAGTTTCCTTACCTCTCAAGCCTATGCACAAGATGTGACACCATGTTATCTGCAATGCCTGGACAAGCCTCTTCAGCTAAATAAATAGCCTTTCTCAGTTCTTCTATGGAATCCGTGTTACCACCACACACTTCACTCTTCTCTTTCAACTGAAAGAAACCAGAAGAGATGTATTAATAAGATATTAATAAATATTTCCATAAACAATATAATGCAAAAGCTTGTTAGGAAGTGACCACCAGTGTTCACAACATCAGGATTTGACTTTCATTATACACCCTCACATCCCAATGACTTTTTTGTCCCGAAGTTAGTCTTCGAAGTAGTTATCAGGATGTCATTCATCTTCACAAGTCTTCAATCATTCACATATCCTTTTCAGTGTGCTCACATTCAAACATTACAACAAAGTATCCCAAGAAAGATGCACTACTTACCTGTAGCTGTTCAGTTTCAAGATGTGCTGCTTATACATACTCACTTTAGTATATATATTTGTACACCTATAGCTTATACGTATACACTGCAGGTGCACTTGTGCAAGCACTGTTAGAAAATGTTTTCACCCTGTCAACTCCATCAGCAGAGTACCCTGAGCACTCTCTCATGTCCTCCCTGAAGCAAAGGATCCCATGATTAGGCAGGAACTGAAGGCTCAGAGGCAAGGTCTCAGTGCTTTGCTTATGTAGGAGCTGGTATAACGTGCTGAATACAGCTGATAAAATGATTTCTTTCTCAGAACTCACTAAAGAACATTCAAAAATCTTAGCAGGGTCTGGGCTTCGTTAGAGAAAACTGTCATGTTACTAGTAGTAAAGGGTGAATGAAGACATGGCCTTCTTTCAGGGACTGGATGTCTGCATTTACAAGTTTCTCTCCACATGTATCTATACAGCTGTTGTCAAGAGATGCTTTGCAGCATCCTCTTAAGAAGCATGGAATCAAAGTCTTTTCTCAGGAGAAAAAAAAAAAAATAAAAAAACCACACTGGTGAAAAAACTACTCCAGGTGGAAGCTGATGGGGCTTCCCAGTGCTTTGGACCGACGAGTTTGAGCTGTTTACACAGAACTGAAGATAAGTGAAATATTTTTCTACAAATTTCTCTGCAAATTATTCAATTAATTTAAGAGTCGTCTCTGAATGCTGGACCTATAGCCACTCTGCCTTTACGACCAGCAATAAAGAAAGCTTAGCCTGAACAAATAAAAATGTTGTGTCACCTTCTAGGATATAATGTGGGTATACATAAACTTTGTGCCCTACTGAAGTATAGCACAGGGGATTGTCACATGGAGTAAGCATGATCCCCAGAAAGCAGAATTAGTAGATTAAGACAATTTTGAGTTCAGCGTAGTACAAGACATTCCGGAGGGGAAAAAAGTGACAATTAATTTCTTCAGAGATGTCCAAGCACTAAAGTGCCCTTTCAGAACTTTCTGAAGTGGACTTTCAACAGCTGTCAGGAACTACAGCTCAAGAGTTACCATCAGCATTGAGGAAAGGTTTTTCTTTAAAAAGGAATCTGAGTCTTGTAAGGGAGAACATAAAGGAATCATAGAATGGTTAGAGTTGGAAGGGACCTTGAAGAGCATCTAGTTCCAACCCCTTGCCACTAGACCAGGTTACTCAAAGCCCCGTCCAACGTGACCTTGAAAACTTGCAATGATGGGACATTCACAGCTTCTCTGGGCAACCTGTTCCAGTGTCTCACCACCCTCACAGTGAAGAATTTCTTCCTAATATCTAATCTAAATCTACCCTCTTTCAGTTTAAAACCATTACCCCTCGTCCTATTACTACACCTCCTGTTAAAGAGTCCCTCCCCACCTTTCCTGTAAGCCCCCTTCAGGTACTGGAAAGCCACTATAAGGTCTCCCTGGAGCCTTCTTTTCTCCAGGTTGAACAGCTCCAACTCTCTCAGCCCATCCTCGTAGGAGAGGTGCTCCAGCCCTCTGATCATCTTTGTGGTCCTCCTCCAGACTCGCTCCCAGAGGAAATAATCATTGTTTTAGTTCCACATTTAGTGATGGCTTATAGGTATGTTAGGGCACTCTCCTGAGAGTAACTCAGGTCTCAACAAAAGGAAATCAAGAGGACTCTGTGTGTACAACAGCTGAGGTACAACCACAGCAGTAGGAAGGCTTCTGCACTCTTTGTTGGCTGCTGCCTGTGTTCTCTTTTCATTACATCCAGGATGCTCAGGAGTAAGATCTTGCATACAAAGCATAGGTAACAGGAAGACACAAATGACTCTTCTTTACCCAGGAATAATTAACCCTTTCTTAGCCTAAACTTGGAAGTAACAGCTTGAGGATAAGATGACAGAAGCAGACCATAGTGGGAACATTACAACAAAGGACACCTCTGGATCTGCTGTCTTCAAGAAGGAATCCAGAATGAGTCACTGCACGTGGTACTCAGAGAGTGTCCTCTGATAAGGAAAAAGAAACCACATCAGGGTGGTAGCTGGCCACCAAAGATGACAAATAACTGACAGCATGACAACTTTGTTCTTTTTCAGGGTGTGTTTGTTTTCTGTTGTTTGGGGGTTTTATTTTGTTTGGGATTGGGTGTTTGATTTTTTTCTTTTAATTGCTTTGCTGAAGTGCACCGAGCTTCGCACCACCAGCAACACAGAACAGCAGGGCCCCATAGCTGAGCATGCCTCTTCAGACAAGGCTCCTAAATTGTATTACAGTTCAACTGAAGGAGGATGCAGAGCACAGTAAGATTACTTGGGGACAGCAGTTGGCTTTTACATCTGCCTTCTGTGCCAAAAGCTTTGAAGCCTCCACGATGACAAAAAGCTCTCAATGGCCAGCTTTGTTCTTTTTGGAGGAGTTCCATGGAGCAACTCACTAATTTAGCTAACAATAATCCCTGAATGTGCAGATACCTGTGGTTTGAACGCTAAACAAATGGAACACTGAAAATGTAACATAAAGCTTCCTCCAAACAGCAGAGACAGTAGCCATGCCCATAAGAAAAAGGAAACCCTGCAATGAGATTCTAGAACAGTTTGGGAAAGTTGTGGCTATCCACCAGAAGTTGCATGGAAGACGAGTCTAAAATATGAACCAAACAGCAAATACCAGACCAAGAATCTTCTCCCATAGCATGAAAAAAAACACAACAAACAAGTGCGTGAGGAAAAATTTTTCTGTAGCCTCTACATGCTATAGAGAGGAAAGTAAATGGCAATCTTATGACTGCAGTGAAAAATGTTTGTGTTGCTGCAGAAGTGCTATGGGAATCATATACCCACAGGGATCAGCCAGTGGCAATTAAAAGAATGGCATTGAAAAAAGAAATGGGAAGCAGGAAGGTAAAAGAATGACATGGCAACTAGTTAGCAATAGCATGGGAAGGAAGAACACAGAGCAAGAGATATCTAGAAGACAGGTAATAAAGGGCACGGTGGAGAGAAAATGAAAAATAAAGAAAGGATAAAAATGGAAGATGGAGCGTGGAAGATGGTGGATGCAGGACCTGTATCATGCTTGGTATTGGAAAAGGAGAAGAAAGACCTAAAGGAGATGCACAGCAACCAGCAAAATGTTTGGGGGATGGAAGAGTTGAGAACTGAAAGAAAATTCTCAGAGGCAAGCAAGTGGGTAATACAGAAAGAACTGCAATGGAAAATGCCAAAAACACTCCTGTTTAAAGTGTTTCTCCACCTTACAAAGGAGAATGACAGGCTGACTTAATACTGGAGTCTGAATAACCAATACAGAGGTCATCCCCTTTAAAATAAGTTTAATGGCTTTATTGCACTCAATATTCTTAATGAGCAGCATGCAAAATTCTATGATAATCCTCTGAAGTAGGGCTTTATTCATTAGAATGAAACTAAGACAACATCCTTTTATTAGAACAATTCCTCTAACTTTATTTCCGTAACAGTTACAATGGTTGAAATCATTATTTAAATAAAAAATTTTCAGATCAAAGCTAGGGCGAGAGGGGAGTTTTTGTTTCTTAGAGTTCTATCAACTTTTTAAAATAATTACATCTTCATAAATATCTGGCTTCCCCTTCATACGATTTTTTTGAAGTTGTTTTTAAGTATTTGGAAAAAACAAATATAAAAAATATAAAATTCAGAATGGGAACAAAACAGAGTTTTCAACATTGAAATTCAAAAGTTAAGTTCTTGCTGATCTGGTCCACAGCCATATCTTGGAACACTGAAGAACTTTAAATTTGTAACACATGACATGGCAGATGAAGCACTAACGCAATGTCAAAAAAATGGAATGCCGCAATGCAAACTCTTACATACCTTTTTGTTTTCCATGTTTATTGCTTTAGGCTAGCATGGTGGATGTTGCTACCATGCATATGAAGTATTGTTAGAAGCAAAACAAAGATCTCAAAAGCAGACATGCATGAAAGCAAAGGGTACAACTAAAACTGTAACACATCATGTTCCAAATAAGCTGTAGACACCTTAGGTGTTTTTCATCATGTTCTTCTACTTTTCAGAGACATAAATCCTGGAATTGCTACGTTTTAAAGCAATAACTTACCTCTGCAAATAAAGGGGATATAACTGTTGACAGGCATTGGGATAAAGGCCTCTTTGGGATATCCTTTTCCTTTAAAGAAAACAAAATTCTGAGCTATTTTATTTCTTAAAAAAAAGCATCCTCATTGTATTCTGTTTCTAGTTAAAGAAAAAAAATAGTTCCAATGCCACACTTTATGAAAAAAATCTGTTTCTATGTACATACAAATATGTAAAATGTTCTACAACACATTATTCTAAAGCACTGTGGGAAATGGAGGCTGAATTAAAATTTGAGACTGTGGCACTTCAACTACATGCAAGCTCAATATTAAAAAAAAAACAAAACAAAAAACCACCAAAAAACACACACACAAAAAAAAACCCCACACCACAAAAAAATCCCAAAATCCCACAATCCTACTGAGCATGTACTAAACCACAGACATGCTGACATTTACTAGGTTCCTCCCACATGATACAATATTTTTCTTATATTTCTCCAGCTCTGATAAGAGCATACACACTGAATTTTCAGAGCCAGGGTAGCAACCACTTGCCCTGGCCACACAGGCTGCAGAAAATAGGACGCAGTAGCTCCCTAAACTTCCCTTATTCTGGTTGGCGGTTTTTTGATGTACGCACATTCTATTCTTGGCTACATTGTAGTCTTTTTACTAAAAGACCAGAATGCCTTCTCCAAAACCCCAGCCTAGCTTTGTACTTTACTGGTTTAAATTTACTTTACAGAAGGAAGATTTTTTAAAATAAAATATTGCCTGGTCTTCCTCCAGTGGTAACATTTCACAGACTACAGAAATATTTTGGTACATATTTCACGAACTACAGACAAAGGACACATTTACAGAATACCCAAACTTCAAGACTTACTCAAAATATTTTATGAAAGGCAACTGTAGAATATATATTTTTTTGCAGAAGTTCTGTAAGTTTTACAATTTAAATGCTTTTAAAGGTATGAAATAAAAATCATCCCACCAAGAATTATCTCCTATAATACAGTCAATATTTTGAGCACCTTATTTCTTTGCAACTCCAAAGGCTGGGCTGCTCCATTCTCTAGATTCTTGGGGTCTTTTTCTCTTATTGTAAAGATCCACTCTTCTGAATCACTCCCACCTGAGGCCTGGCCATCTGGTTCACTTCAACAGAGGGAAAAAAGAAAAAGTTTTGTTACCTACACCTTATCATCCATGTTCATTCAATATACATGTTAAACAAAATCTACAGTCAAGACCAAAATCAGGATTCTATTGTGCAAGCCAGTAAGTATAAAGACAGATATGAGAAGGCATGTAATGTAATTTATCTTTTGGGGAAATTAAAGAAATGAAACCAAGATACTTCACTAAATGTTAAATTAACTTCAAGAAGAGAGGCATTACAGATTGAAAACATTTTCCCAAGTTACACAAACAA
Source organism: Burhinus bistriatus (assembly GCA_013397275.1). Classification (NCBI taxonomy): domain Eukaryota; kingdom Metazoa; phylum Chordata; class Aves; order Charadriiformes; family Burhinidae; genus Burhinus; species Burhinus bistriatus. Next base: position 295,128 of record VYXH01002823.1, on the reverse strand, counting down.
GTCACATGAAGTGTTTTATTGCCATCTGAAAACTGGTTTTTGCAGAGTACCTCAAATCATTAGGGAAGGGGAAAAATTAGAACTCATTTTGCCTAGAAAAACAGCTAAGACACTGGCTTAGAATACTTTTGAGGAAGACAGTTCACCCCCAGCCCATTAGCAAGGTAAATTTCCCACTTCAAAAAAATTGGCTAAAAAAGTACAGACATAGCATGGCTATTGTATTCTTTTGCCTCATTTTTTGTGGATGGCATAGTATTTTTTTCTACAACTAATCAGTCACCACATTACATGTCTCGTCTCACTACCATAAATATCCTTCTCTAAGTTCATTTCTTTCTGATCTGTGAATTAAGAGTGATTTGCAAGAAAACCACCAACTAAAAGGGCATCTATTGGCCATTGTACAAAAAGTATTTAGCGCAGCCTACCAAGTCAAAAAACATGTGATGAGCCTAAGAAAATTCTCCAAGATTTCGCTTGAAGTCACATAGAAGTTCTGGCTGTCACTGAAAGAGGTAGGTCTACCTTCCTTGTATGCATTAGCTCTAGCAAGTTGATCCAACAGAAAAATATTTATCAATTTGGAAAGTTAGTATTCCAGCATGCCTAATCAACTCACCTATAATACAAGGACTGCTGTGGAAGCAGAGGGGAAAAGCAGGCTTAAACATAATGTTAAATCGTCTCACAAACACTCAATAACCATTCTAGTTCCACTACTCTCCTATGCCAAGCTATCAAAGCTCGTCTGATATTCCACAGGAACAATGAACTGTAACCTCAAAGTTCAGTTAGATCTAAGGCCAGCTTTAGTACTAGTAATTTACCTGCCAAATCAGAGCTCCTTTTGGGCTGGAACTGTGATCACTGGAACGCATGAAACCATTAATAATGTAGGAGAAATACACAGCTGTAATGGTAGCCAAGAAATCATAAGCAACCTGATGCTTGCCATTAGCACACAGAATGGAATAGCAGAGAATAGTTGTGTTTTCTTTATTGTGAAGAATTTAATCCATTTGTGAATAAATTGTGGCAATCCCTTCACTTGATTTTCAAAAGTGTGTAATCTGATGATACCCACTATTTTCAAAATTACTTTTAGACTAACAAAGTTAACTTTTTAGTTGAGTCATAACTATTTGTAACTTGGTCTCCTAAGGAAACCAACTCATGAACCTATTGAACACCTCCATCAAAATTTCACAGAGAGAAGTAAAAATCAGAAAGGAAGGAAATCTGGAAGTATTTACAAAACTCCTTTTTGAATAAATAATTTGACATTTCCTAACTGTCATGATGTAATGGCCCAGCCTTACCAGAAGGTTAGTAAAAAAACCAAACCCTCTCATAAAAAAAACCTAGGTAATATGGTTTGTACTCCAAAACCCCATTATCACAGAAGCATTGCCCACTAACCCTCTCATATGCAAGTATATGCTTCTGCCTGTTTACTTAGATAGCCAAAATGAGGGACAAACCACCACCAAGGAGACAACTCCTCTCCTTAGGTGGCCAGGTGTGCACATAGCACAGTGCATGTGCACACTGCTACCTGGCCATGCAGGGTGAAGCCTACCTTCTGCTTGCACGACAGGAGTAACAGTTGGCCTTATGTCTAGGAAGGACCCTAGACCCTACCTAAAACAGAAGGTAGTATAGAGTGGGCCAGAAGAATTGTTCTTGGTGACTGTTACTTGTATGAAATCCCTTGCAACACTGAAATAAAGACTTCATTAGTTTACCAAGGCTGCTAAGCTGAACAGCTGTAAATAACAAACCAGAGGAAAATATGTGCTAAAAATAACTACTTGGCTCCTATGTTTACAAAGGATATTTTACAAACTCATCAAACTTACGTATCTGAGTCATCAGAACTGGAGTCGTCATGACTTTGTTCAGACTTCCATCTCTTGTGCCTATCAATAAGGTCAGTCAGGTAGGAAGTTTTCTTTGAGTTTCGCAAAATAAATTTGTGTTTCAAGAGCTCTTTTGCAGTAGGTCTCTTAAAAAAAAAAAAAAAATTTTTTTTACTGCTTTTGAGTGTCTTAAGTGACTCAGGATAAAAAGAACCAGACTTCAGTCTTGATACAAATGAGATTTTAAATATACACAGTATCANAAAAAAGAAATTTTAAAAAAACACAAAAAAAAAAAAAAAAAAAAAAAAAAAATGCTGGCAAATATGTTGCCTCGTATTAGAAAAGATGAACTTCACTTATTCATGTAATTCATGTAAACCAGTCAAGTTCTCTACTACACATTGACAAACAGATGAAACTCACAAAGCTTGGGTCCTTGTTTAAGCAGGCCTCAACAAATTCTTTGAGGGATTTACTGAAGTTTCCTTCCAGTGTTGGTGGATTGTTCTTAGGAATGAGGAACAAAACCTTCATTGGATGTAGTTCTGAATGAGGTGGCTCTCCCTTTGCAAGTTCTATGGCTGTTATGCCTAATGACCAGATATCTGCCTGTAAGAAACAATGCTTTCAAGATTAAGTTGGAGAAAGAAGAAACAGCGTTGCCCGCAAAGGTAGATTTTAAATCTTTACTGTAAATCATTTATATGTAAATTGTTTTTGTTAACATGGTCTGGTTTATGTGGTTAACCACATAAAATAAAGTACACAGAGTTCCTTGGTTGTTTTTACTCTACTAAATAGAACTGCTTTATGCTGTAGAGTTTTAAAACTTTTGGAAATCAATACTATTACACCAACAGCTATAACTGATCTTGAAACACAAATATTTTTAAACAGTAATAGTAGAGTTGTTACAAACTAGGATTTTATCCACCATATGCAAGTACACTATGTAAATATGGGCAAGACTCAAATATTGGCATAAAGGAAAATGTTATAACATGCACAAGATTTTTCCTCAACAAGCATCAGCTAGTACAACCATCAGAGATTTAATACATTAGAATATAATTTTCCTGGGGTTTAACATTGTCTTATATATCATTCTTATTCACAGACTAGAGAAATGCAGTCTAGAACAGTATTATTCAACTTTTTCAACCCAAGATCTCAACCAGTTAAGTATTAGGTCCAAGTAGCTTCTGAAATATTGACAGCACTTTTCTACCTGATCTGCCCTTCTCCTGTGAGCCGTGTCTTGTAGGCCAAGAAGGTCTAATATAAATCAAACTTCTCTAAGTCATGCCTATACAAAATGCAGATCCAAAGCTCACTGCCAAGTTAGAGGGACAAATCAAGCAACGCAGCAGAGACAAGTGCTAGATCCACTACCATTTAATTTCATTGATGGGTTGGATTCACATTGTCACAATACACATACTGTTTTTTTAGGGAAGATTGTTTAAATAAATTTGTTTGAAAGGTTTTCATCATCAAAATGTGCTACTCATTCTAGGGAATGCTGCCTCCCTAGATCTAAATCCTATTTCCAAATCTGCCTGAAGAAATGTAAAGTAATGCATCATAATTCTTTATGTGCTGCTGAAATAACAGACCTAAAAGTAAAGAGAATGAATGAATAAACCCCTCAGAAAGGTGAAAGAAAAAAAATTCACAGAAACGTCTGTTCCAAAGGACAAGATATCAATTAAAAATATTTATGTTCCGTTTTTTCTGTTTCTTTTGAAGTAAAAGCAGAATAAAGACTTATTTCTCAGGAAAACAGGAAAGACTGAAGTGAGCTGTCTGGTTTTACTCTCAAACAGAGCATTTGGAACTTTGCTATGCTGTAAACAGATCTATTTCCAGGTACTGGATAGAGCAGAAATTTCACTTATCACTGCTGTCCTTACTCAGCGTCCCTCTAATCCATCTGTCTCTGCTCAGCTGATGTGCTAGGTTATCTTTGACTAACTCATACAGGACTATAGGCTGATAGCTGCAACGTATGCATCTGTTCCACCATCACAACTACACTGCATGACTGTAAACAAGCTCCTCCTTCCTTGTTCAGACGGTATTCTACCGTTAAGAGCTTAGTTGCTTAATTTTGCAAGTTAAGTATGGAAAAAAAAAACCCTCAGCCAATTAGCATACCATCAGATTTATGAAACAATGTTTTGTTAACCCATGTTACAGGACTGCCATCTCACACTGAGCATGGAGGACTACATAAGTATATGAGCTCCAAGTTTCATTTATCTTAACAGTATTACCAGCTAAGCTCTCCTCAAGTCTGAGTGTAATTGTAAGTTCCCTCTAGCAGGAAAGCTTTTCTTGGTTATGAAAGAAAAATGACACCTCCAAAGATGAGCCTTCATGTTAACAACTGAGCATTATTATTATTTCCGATTTATTCTGAATTTCAGTTTCTCAAAAGGAAAGTGTTAAAGCTGTACAAATGGGTAGATCTTCTGCCAGACTTTCAGTCACAGATGGAGCATGTGTATATATAAGCATAAAAATAAAATGTGTAGGTGCACGTGTGCATAGATACCCACATGCACACACGTACATATATCAATACTTCCTTTTTTCCCCTCATATATTTATAACTTTATACTGCTAGTGACCTTCCTCCACAAAAAATGAATGAAAAAGTCCAAAAATCAGGGCTGCACACTGAACTCTTTGAAGTCCAAGCTGGGTTTTGGAAGCCCTTTCCTGATGGAAGCATCAAGAATAAAACACCCAAATTCCTCTGGAATTGTAACCTCTCCTTTCACAGATAAGTAAGGATCTCAAAACAGGGATGTGACTACCGATTGCACATGTATCCAACCAGGCATTTCTAAGATGCGCTCGTCTGTGACAATGAAACTCCAGAACAGGAGCAAATCAGTCCTCCAAATGGGGAGGGAAAAGCATGACCTTAAGAAGTGATGACACTATACCATCACCAAATTTTACCACATTATGATTTTTACACTTTCAAATCTTGAACAAAAATTATTCTTCCAAGTTCAGATGAGAGTTAGCAAATCACTGGTAACTACTATTTATTGCAGTACTGCCATAAGCCTTTCCTCTTCCATTGTAATGCGTAACATTTAGTTTGACTTTGAAGCTCCTGCACATCTAAGAAAACAGGCTAAGTGCAAGAGAAAAACATTTTAAAGTTAAATGTTTATTTTTCTATTAGAAGTTACAGAGTAGAAATGACAGATAGCTAGATATGAGAAAACTGAAGCAGATAAGAAAAGATGCTGACTTTCAGATAAAGAAAGGAGTCAAATCAGAAGGAAGAAGTAAGAACTATTGCCAAAATAACAGAAATTAGAAAGAAAGGAAATATCCTATAAGGACATTATATCAAGGAACAAATAGCTTGGAGAGAAAGAAATAAATGGTATGGGAGAAGATAAATAAAAAAGGAAAAAGAAGTCTAAAAAAAGAGGTGGTTTTGACATTTCACTATTTTTCCCAATATCATGGCTAATAGTTTCTTCAGCAACTAGATCTTATTACCACCATGGATTACTTGGACTTCAACAATAACTACAAGGGAAAATGAAAAATAAAAGTTGAAATTTTTGCTATCAATTACACCTCTCAGATTAGCTACTGACCACATTAAAATGCAAATGTTATAGGTAACTTACTCTCTCACATAAGCCATCTGGAAATCCTATGTTCTCAAATGTATCAGCCTGAATTATACAAAAAAGTCTTATAGAAGCTGTTGAAATTTTACTGTCTATGCCAAAAATCACATACCTTGGTTATTTTTTAGGCAATAAAGACAAGTGTTGGAATGCCTTGTAATATATGGCCTGAGGAAGATTATTAGGAATATCTTAAGGACACAAAACAGTTTGGGAACAGGACTGAATAAAGCAAGAATGGAATGGGCAAATTCTGTATGGCAGTTAAGGAATACACAGCTCATATACACATAAAGCAGTCCAAAAAGCCTCACATAATCTTGAGAGCACAGTATTGGGAATATAAATTGGGACTTGGTTTGACATTGTTAAGTTTCACATATTTTAAAAGAAAAAATACACAAAATGTATGCATTTGTCAAATCCTGAATTAAAACAGCGTTTTTCAAAAATGACATTTTTTATGTACGAAAAAAACTGCTTCTCTACCTTAACAAAAGATAAAAGATATTATACACATACATACACCATAACATGCATTTGGGAAAAAAAATTAAGACTATATTCAAAACTAGCATCTTATGTTAAGTATTCATTACTTTTACACAATCTTAGGAGACATTAACTTGAATGTTAAAAATGTTATAAAGTAATGCAAAGATAGTAAAGACATACTGTTTTAACCAAAAGCATTTTAAGTGATTCACACAAGGGAATTACCCAAAAGTTTCTCTCTTCAATTCTGAAATCTGTGTTTGACAGAATGGTTAACTCGGAAGCATATCTGAATTCAGTGGAGGTGTAACTATATCTTAATATCCAAAACTGCTTAAAGTGGAAATCAATATACTGGAATAACAGTTCTTGCATTCATTAAGTTGATAACATAGTGTAAGCCATGGTCAGGAAATCCACCAACTGCCCATCATATTAAGGCAAGTGATTATAATGCTGAATCAAGAGGAGACCTTAAGCCTTACAGCAATAACTAGCAATGTTAGACCTCAAGATACCTCTGCCTTCCTTTAGCATGGTTAGTAGTTATGTCATAACTTAGGTTTTGCTTTGCCTGTCACAGTTGTGCTATTTCAACAGTCAGCATGAACAAAGACATCAATCCAATAAGAAATGGAGCAATAAACAATTTAACAGTGTGAAGCATACAGTGAATGAGGAAACATGCAGATGAACTGCGCCCAAGGTGTTGTTACAGAGTACTTTCAAGCTTTTATCAGGAACCCATTAGCATGTGAGAAGTAAGCGGATTCGACAAGGCAAAGAACAAAACTGAGTCACACAGCAACTAGGTAATGAAAATTGCTTGCACCTCACTGGGAGCAGGCTATGAAGAGGACAGTCCTGCCTAACACCTCTCAAGCATGGCCAGCTTACGGAAGGAAAACAAGGATAGCTTTGGATGTCTGTGTTCTCACATATGCATAAGACTATCTTAAAATATACAGGCCTTCTCAAGTGGCTGTTGTGCAACAACAGCAAAACTATTGCCTGTACCATTTAGTCTGGTCTCTAAGTGCCAAAAGGCTCACAGATGCAAGTATGTATCTCTAGTTCATTCAAAATTTGAGCTCTGGCCTTCTAGGGAACAGATCAAGTATCGAAGACCTGCTTATGTCCACATGACATTATAGACCAAAACAGCTGGAATTCAAAATCTGAGGACTGAATCATGCTCTGTCCAAGTGAAAATCATCCCCAGAAGCCAAACCTCAAAAAAAACCCCAACCACCAACACCCCAAAACCAACCAAACCAACCAAAAAACACCATCCACAACAAAAATGGTTTACTCACTCTTTGAATTGGGAATTTGGGGTTATTTGAGCTTCTAGAGGCTCTACACAGCTCTGCTAGTTATTTTTAACTAGCTTCTCTACAGAAAGATATCAAATAGGGAAGGAAGTAATACTACAAACAATCTAGGCCAGAGTCAGTATCAGCAAGTTCCTTACATGGATGAGGGTGGAAACATGCCAACCTGTCACATTGCATGGAGATGCGACTAATCAACAAATCCCTAAAAGGGATGAGAGGAAATGGGCAAGAAAGATGAGTTCAGGGAAGAACATAAGGAATGACTGCTAATTATCATAAAGAAAGCTGAACTTAACACAAGCAGGACTTGAGGGTGACCTTCATTTTAGATATACAGCTGCACCAGTGGGTCACCAGATTGCACCAACAGCGTTCCCCGATATAATCGGTAAAGCAATGTCTTACTGAGCTAGCCAAACCAGCACGGCGGAAGGCAGCAAGGAGGTATATATGTAGCTCAACCTAATAGAAGTACAAAAACTGAGTAACCAACAAAATGAACTTTGAAAAGGGCAATAGGCTTGAGCTGGCTTCAATGCACATATTCCTTCCTGACAACTGGGGACACCCAGTGCCACGCTAGTGAGCATATGGAGAGCAATAATGTGAATCACATTTCTATTGTGATCCAACTGCACATTACAATTGATATATTGTGCTTGCATTGTGATTTCAGTACCCTGCTGTATCACTCTGCTAAATCAAAATCCTGTGTAATGTAAATATCTACAAATAAGTAAATTTGATATTAAACATTAAACCCTCCCTGCATGGCATAAAAGAATATGGTCAGAGAGTAGCATAGACTTATGCAGCACATTCTTCCACATATGAAAAACAGCACTTTCAAACAACACCCACCAAATCCATATTCTTAAACAGTGCTACTGTCTATTTTTTTCTGAACACAAGTGGAAGCATATTACCATTATGTATATATTTGCGCTCTTCTACTTTTAAACAACCATCAAAAATACTCATCAATAGAGTGGGATAAAAGGTGACAGGATGTACCTGTCAATATTGTAGTATTTCTTGCCATCTGGATGGGCTTAACACACTAGGAAACTTAAGGTTTGGAGATACAAATTAGGAAAGCTTCTTTCCTTGCCAACAGCTTTTAGCTGCTAACATACTCATCTACACACAGCCAATGTTATTAGCTACATTCTGCAGACCAACCTATGTAATTCAAGTTTAAAAAGGAAGGGACTTAGGCTAATGCCTTGAAATACCTTACCTTCGAATCATATGCTGACTGCTTTATTACTTCAGGTGCCATCCAAAACGGTGTTCCCACAAAGGTATTCCTCTTTATCTGCGTATCTGTTAGTTGTCCTGCTACTCCAAAATCTGCTAGTTTTACTTCTCCTTGTTCAGATAGCAATACATTAGCAGCTGGAGTAAAGAAGAATAAATAATGGAAATTAAGACATTCAACATTGTAAGGGTGTTCATTTATACTGCATGAGCTCTTCTAATATTGTTACAATACAAATAAAAAACAATTTACCTTTAATATCTCTGTGGATTTTCTTTTCTGAATGCAAGTAATCAAGTCCTTTGAGTATTTCCCTCAATATTGTAGCAATCTGGGTTTCATCAAGTGAGCCAGGTTCTAACTAAGAGACACAAGAAATATTTTTACATATATGTGTGTGTATACATACATACATATATATATAAAAGGAGAAACAGAGAGAACAGAAGTAATAGTGTGACTACAAAACGCAATTGCTCCTTCTGTCACACCTCAAAACTTCCAATTTGCTAACTTCATAACATGAAGTTACAACCCAGAACATTCTTAAAAAAACCCCACATAGTTCTAAACTAAGTGGTCTTATGAACAACAGGCAAAGAAATACTTCATTTATCTAAAACACTTTTAAAAGTTTGTTAAAGGCTCCATAAAGACAGAGTTTCAAGTTATTGCTTTGTGGTCAGGTCATTTGCCTTTGAAAAGCATCCACACTGTACTCTGATTATTAACTTTACACTGAACTTAGATGTGCAACTCTACAGGCCCTATATGGACCCAAATCTCAAAGTCCAAGAAAGAAACTAAGGCATATAAGGTACCACATCAATCACATATCCTATTACTATATACTGCATGGGATTTTGTGAAGCACCCTGAAACACAAGTCAAACTGCGAGGCCGACAGAGCATTACATATAAAAAAACCCGTTAACTTCTTTCATATAAAACGGAAGGTATAAATCTGCAAATTGTTAGAGTTAAAAGTTCCAAGTAATTTAATTCTTATGAGAAGAACCAGCAGTGGTAGAAGATCTCAGGGTTCTCTATATCTGATAGAGATTCTAAAAGTGAGTATGTCATCACTAAATCTCAAGGGACAGAGGAAAGGTCACTACCTAGAGAGGCTTCTTAATCAATAAGGGCATTTTGAGAGAGAGACTCTGAAACTTTGTGGACAATAATTAATATTGGAAGTATTCCAATATTGTAGTTTAGTCCACAATAGCAGTCACTGAAACACAATCAAAAAGTTACATCTCTGAAGCTTCACTCTGTGAGAAAGCAAGCGTTTCAGATAAAAATTCAGATAAAAATTAAAATATTACATGCCTCAGAAAGCCTCAGCTAATAGGTAGGAATAGAGGTAAGATTTCATGTAATGCAGACAACATATTTGTTTTACATTTGTAGCTTTACTATCTGTTTTGCTTTTCTTTAGGTTTGATAATATACATGATATTGCCACTCCCCGAAACCCACTGCGACATTCTCAAGGCTTTGCTCCAGCTAGGCTGCAAGCGCCAGTTCAAGACTTGACAGCATGATACAGCAGATCTAATAGGTGAAAACCTCTTTTGTCACCTTAGTGAGGAGGAAGTTAGTGAAAACAGACTAAGGCTGAGAATATCAGCACCTGTACCTCAGCCACAAACCTAAATTATACTCAAAGTTGAACAACATACATGTAATTGCATTAAACGTGCTTTCTCTTGTGAGGCGTGATTTTCAAAAAAGCCAGTGCATATTCAAGTACAGAAAGCACCAGACTAACACGACATGTATACACTTCAAACATGGAATTCAAGGTTCACGTTCAGTCTTGCCTTGAGTATGGAAATGTGATAAAGTGTGCCAGTTGTCGCACCAGATTCCAGTTGAGAACCATAATGTGCATGGTAGAACTAGGAAAACATGCAGCAGAACATAAATGGAAGGTGAATGAAGCACACACAAGGTGCTTAATATACACATACATGATGATTTCAGTTCTGTGGCACAATTTCTTCAGTAACATTTTAGGATGTGACCAAAGACTTTGTACTATTTCTAGGCAACAAACTCGGGGAATAAACATGTGGTCACCACACAAGTGAAATGTGTGTGATTAAAAAAAAAATAAAATAAAAAGAGACAAGAAAATATGATAAGATCTGTTTTCTTTCTGCTTTTTTATACCTTCTTGAAGCACAAAAGAAGTAATAATTAATTTATAAAAGCAAACCCAGTTTCTAATTGCTCTTCTGTCAGGAAGAAACTATCACAACAATAAATAAACTTTTTTTAGCATATCTTTATAGGAAACATTATCAATTTCTATACAGCCACAGAACTTCTATAACAGGATGTGGAAACTAAAGATATAAATAGGTTCCAAAAGGTAATTACAGTTAAAATGTGGCAGCACAACTGCAGGAAGTCCACATTTACTACCCCCTCCTGTCTTATGGATGTCACCAGCAGAATCCCTCTACACTGGCCTTTTTCCTTTCACTCTTTCCTCAAGCATTTATTAGTTGTCCCAGTTGAGAACAGCAAACTATTCTACAGAGACATTCTGTCTCAAGTGGTATGACAATTTTCACATACTTAAAACATCCATTTTTATTTCTCTAACAGTATTTTTAAAATCCACAATAAATATAAGACGGTGTGTGATTTTGTTTGGTTCCAGTCACAGGAAATATAATCTGCACTGAACCTTTTGAATTATGATTCAAAACCGGGTACTCTGTCGCAGTTGCAGAATGCTGCACTTGCTCTGGTTAAGTTTCACATGGTTGGTGATTGCCCAGCTCTCTAGTTTGCCCACGTCTCTCTCTAAGGCCTCTCTACCCTTGAGAGAGTCCACAGCTCCTCCTATTTCTTTGAACTATATTTTTTAATACCAGCCTAAATAGTGTTTCTGTCTATTTAGACATCAGTGAGACTTCAAACAGGGAAATTTTTGTTTGTTTGCCTGAGGGTGATGATGGTGGGGGAAGATACATTAAAATGTATACACTAAAAGGAGTTGTGGTGGCAGGATTAACAGACAGGAAAAAAACCCTATTTTCAGCCACTAGTGCTCTCTGGCCGACTGAAGATTAGCATTCCAAGATGTTTATATCCTGTTTCCAATATTATGTTGCTTAGTTCCCTTCCATCTATACAAATAATCAGTCTTGCCTCATGGAAAATAACATTTTCCTGGCATTGACAAATACTTTTTCTCCTTTACTGGAACCAAACATGTTCATAGCCAAATGACATATTATAGTTTCCAGAATTATAAGATAGGAAAAATAATTATGTGAGGTAAAATAACAAAAATCATACATAATTTACTTACTAGATCAAGGGCAGAACCTCCACCCAGATATTCCATTATTATCCATAATTTTGTATCCTGCAAAACAAAAGCAATAAAAATTGTATTAAGTTTAAAAAAAAAAAAAAATCATTTCTTAAGTTAGTGGGACTTGTCCCATTCTTTTTGCTGAAGAAAGAATCTACAGTTTTGAAACACCACTAGTGTTTAGCTGTTCCTCCAAAATATCTTTGGATTATTCTTCAAGAGACACTATTTTTAGTCCCATCTGATAAGAAATAAATTTAGTCTGTCACAAGCTATTTACACAATTGTGTGTGTTGAAGAAAGCTTAATTCTGTTCCTCTAAATTAACAAGAGGAATGCTACTTCACATTTACCAGTGGGCAAGAGCACAGACATAGAAATTCATTACTTCTAAATAATTGGTGCATAGTCTTAATGACACACTCAAGCTCATTTTATGGTACCTCTTTTTTGTACTGATACTAATACTACTAGGATATAGACAGTATCCAGGAAAAAAGAAACTTCTCTTTAATCCCTACCAAAGAGTCACGTAGCAGAAGGAAAGCTCTTGCCTTTATGCCAACTAGAACTGGACAAGTATTCTGAGCCTGAGTTCACCAGCATATTAACTCCCAAAAGCTACCCACCTACTTGTTCTTATCACGCTCCTTAGTGCATTTTGCAAAAGTATCTTCTGAGACAAGACAGAGACAGACAGGGGCCACAAAATGAAAATGGAGGAGAATAAACTTACATTTTAGAACTCTGATTACAGACATTCATAATCCCAAATAATAATTACACTATATAAAATATATTTCCTTAGAAAAAAATGTCTTGATTTTGTTGATTATCTTTATTTGTACTGATATTCCAAAATATTTTCTTTAATAGGCCTGACTCCTGTCTGGGTTGAATTTAATTTAAAATTTCTTCTTTGCATCTTTGTTGTTCCATTTTCTTGAACAATCATCTGTGTCTGACCTAAGGAAGAATACCAGTAAGTTTTCTGCACTAATGCTTATGCAACTGATATATGGTATACAATTTTGGACAACTGCATTAAAGAAAGATGAAGCAAGCTAGTAATAAAGATTATTTAAGATTACTATAGCTGTTTGCTAGCTTTAGCTAGTAAAACAAAAGCTAACAACAACAACAAAAAATAATCAAGCTCCTACATTCTCAAGGGAAAGCTTGATACATATTATAAGAATGTTCAACACAAGGTATACAATACACTATGCCAAGAAAGAGACTGGACCAAGTAATTTCTTTCCACTGCTTGCAGCGTCTTATTCCCAAATACACTAAGAGAAGCAGTTAGTCCACCTTTTCCTTGCAGTAGCAGCCTTCAAACATGTTTTAAAGCAAGGTCATAAATCTACCAGATAGATATCCAAGGGAAATTGCTGCATGGAACATATGGTGGGTTTTGTTTTAGTTTTTATGATTATCAAGTTACATCATGGTTTGTTAGTTTTAACTCTATATACCAATCATTCACAAGACATCACATAAAAACACAAGGGTGTCTCAGAGCAAGGAGCACATGAATAGCAACAATATTAATTTACTTTATCCTGCAAAACAAAACTTAACGTAAAAATAACAGCTCACAGCCAGGGCAGGTAAGACTCTGAATACTCATCTATAAAGATGGATTAAAATTTTTAGAAAAGTGATAAACATATTGCAGAACATAACTTTTTCTAAATCCCCTTAGGGATTAGAAAATTTTAGCCCTTAGTACTCACTTAAGCCTTTTAGTCATTGTTATAGCTGTAGTTCCACCTGCATCTGTCCCCTCTCTGTTCTCAGGATGCACCTTCTGTAGGTAAATGCACGCAGCCCTCCCCATCTGCCTTCAGTTACACAAATTGTACTATTTTCAGGTAAGACCCTGGATTAGAGTTCCTTCATCATCCACTATTTTTAACACACAGATCCAGCTAAATTTAGATACCTTACTTCAGGAGTCAAATAATATTATTTGACAAACATAATCTTGTTAAGAATATTTTAAAAGAGCCGGAACACATTTTTTAGGAGAAAAAGTAATTTTAAAATATAATCTATCTTAATATCTGCACACAGCATTTTGATAATGCTTACTTTCTGCAGACACCACAGATACTCCAAGAATTATTGCTCATCCCAAGGGAGTCCCTTATAGTACTGAAACACTTATTTTGCTGCTAAGAGTTTCTCAGATTTTGCCTGTCCCTTCAAGGCTCCATGTCCTAACAGTTTCAGAACAAGTATGCATCTGAGAGGTGTCTTACAGTAAGTCATTTCAACTTCAGAAATCTTCCTAAACTCCATCAAAATCTTATATACATATTTTGCTTCAGCCTGATAACGTCTTTTAAAGCTGCATGACATTCCCTGAATATTCAAATTTTGCGTGCCTGCAAAATTTACATTTAATTTTAATAGTAATTTAAACACAAGCTTGTCAATTATATTACTACTTTTTATTTCAATGGAAATGCCTTAGTGGGAAAGAACAAGGTAGGGCAAACAAACCCCTTGATCTTCTCAAAAACAGAAAAAAACAACCAAACAAACAAATAAAACCCCACACCAAGAAGTCAGTAAGAGATGCGCCTTCCCTCCTCTATCTTGCTTACCAAGCGGATTTAAAAATCTAACAACTTGAAATAAGATACAATTTCCCAAAAGAGAGATTCTCCATAAAACCAACTACTAAATTCTCCAGCTGAAAATTAGAAATTAGAGGTAGTAGAAAATAACTAAACAAAATTTTAAGGATATCATTTTAATTACATAGTTACACAATCATGTAACACAATTACACAACTACAATTTACAAAATTCATAGTCTTTTAAAACCATCATATATCCTTTTCAATTTTTATCCTGGTCTGCACAGTCTTTGCTCCTGAAACTTTCATCATCAACTTCCTGAGGCCAAATGTCTGAATTTAAAATATAAATGCCATGGATCCAGTAAACTCAGTAATACTGTATTTTAAAACAAGTAAAGTATGGAGATGCAGTTAGGGAACACACACAACTGTATCTGTATGCCAGCAAGAAGCTAACCAATAGCAATCTATTACAATTATGGCATCTTTATGTCCGTAGCCCTAGATTCAAAGTGTTTTTTTAAATTCCCTATGGTTTCCCCTCCCCCTTGCCGCAGAAATATTACTCAACTTCACAGATGTTTTGGATGTTTTTTTCTTCAAGTTTTCATCATTCATATGAAGTATCTGAACAGATGCAATTACTATTGTAGAGAATCTTACTGTCACCTTTAATTAATTCTTGCTGGACATTTTTTTTTAGGTTTCTTATTTAACATCTGGATACACTGCTTAACAGGAAAATGCAAATAAATGCTTTTGGTGAGAGAGTTTTAATCAATTGCTTAATACATAGTCTACCTCAGAGCCAGTAATGTATGTATACTTCCTTTATGCCTTGTAAGAACAGCACGAGGCAAGTAGGGCACTAGTATCAATTGAGTTTGGTATCACCAGAGCAATGTGCCTCCTTTCCTTCCTTTCCAAGTATCTCTGGCAAGCTTCACATTCCCTAACACCTACCATCACTTTCCTTTTTAAAGCTGCCCAAATTCTTTTTTTGCTTGTACTTCTCACATTCTTCTGTATATATTCCCCACTTTTCCTCTCAAACAGAAAACCAAAAGCACTAAATTTTCTTCCGTAGCCTAGATTAGTAATTACATATCACACATAATTACTTGTATTTTCAAGAAGATACTACACTTACGCTGAGACTAGTAACATTCAGTGCTCCATTTTAAGATCTGAAATAAGACCAGTTTTCTTCTTTTAAGCATCAGTCACAACACAGCATTGAATTTTCTTCCAAATGCAGTGAAGCCATGGCAAGTCATCAATCCAAACTTAGGAATATTATTTCTCTATAAACATGGATGAGCACATTAATGAGGGCAACACGGAACATTTCCTTTTTCACAGTAGGAACAAGAAGGTTTCTTCTGATGCCATGAAACTGAGGAAGGGAACACTTTGGAATCTAAAAGAAGCTCTGTTACAGAAAGGCAGAGCTTCTGTAAATCCTTTACAAATAAGTTTGCTCTTCTTGAGATCCGACTTCTGATTTTAATTCTGGAATCACACAAAAACCTTACAATAGCAGCTTTACCTCTAATGACACAGAATCATAGAATTGTTTAGGTTGGAAAAGACCTTTAAGATCATCCAGTCCAACCATTGACCCTACTCTACCAGGTCTGCCACTAAACCATGTCTCCAAGCACCACATCTACACGACTTTTAAACACCTCTAGGGATGGTGACTCGACCATCTCCCTGGGCAGCCTATTCCAATGCTTGATAACTCTTTCAGTGAAAAATGTTTTCCTAATGTCTAGCCTAAACCTCCCCTGGCGCAACTTGAACCCGTTTCCTCTTGTCCTATTGCTAGTTACTTGGGAGAAGAGATCAGCTCCCATCTCACTACAACCTCCTTTCAGGTAGTTGTAGAGAACAATAAGGTCTTCCCTCCATATTCTCCATTAAGTCACTGTTATACCAGGAAAATATTTGTAAAATAAGTACAGTTACAGCAGGTAAAGAACTTCTCCTAATACGTAAAAATCAAGGACTATACACTGGAAAAAAAAGCCATCCATCAAAAAAACTCCCCTAGAGTCCGAGACGTACATTTTAACTGAAATCAGAAGAGTATAGAAGACATACAGAAACAAGTAATCAAGATTAAAATATTTGTTTATAAGTCCTTACAAAGTTAATAAAACATCCGAATAAACAAAGCCTATCTTTAGAGATGCTTTGTATTTACTTTTTTTTAAAACAAGAAGAACTTACACATTTCTTAGCACCATTATATTGTACGGCAGAGACTGACCTTAAAGCAATCAAGCCACAGTATGCATTGATCAAAATGTCTCTAAATTGCTTTTCTTGAGGGAAGGTGAGGTTGCAGAGCAAAACGAAACATAGAGCCGTGAAAGAGATGGACTAGAAGG
The DNA here is from genome assembly GCA_013397275.1 of Burhinus bistriatus. Classification (NCBI taxonomy): domain Eukaryota; kingdom Metazoa; phylum Chordata; class Aves; order Charadriiformes; family Burhinidae; genus Burhinus; species Burhinus bistriatus. Next base: position 278,178 of record VYXH01002823.1, on the reverse strand, counting down.
ACTTGGAAGTAAGAGCACCAAGTGACCTGTACAGTAATTTAGAATTTAACTAAAAGTCTTACATCAAGGAAGTCAACTAATGCAATTTGAAAACAGTAGTACAACAGTGAGCACCTGTTTCTAAGTGAAATAAAATCCCCCCCCAATCTATTGTGAGAAAGAATTTCTCACCTTAAATTTACTGTGAGAAAGGGTATTTCCCACCTTAAATTTATGGTACACAATTAGCAGCAGAATAGAGAGTATTTATAAATATGTACAAAAGGCTTGTTTAGTTCTGGAGAAAAGCCATATCCAAATTCCACTTAGAATCTATATTTACAAGCACTTTAACTTACGTCAACAATCACAAGCTAGAAATTACATACTCAATTGAAATAATGCAACAATTTGCTAATAAAAATAAGAACTAGCTTAAGTTGATCTATATACTAAAAGTTTTACCATCACCAGATCAGCAGAAAAACCTACGATATTGAAAAACAGAAACAGAATACCTTGGACTGAACCTCAACTAATCTGAAAAGAACAAACTAGTTCCAAAACTGATACACACGGCACAATGTGTGATATTTTGTTCAATAAAAGTTTCAGTTTAATTGATATATATGTCAAAGTAATACGGGCCAGAAAGAGAGACTTACATTTCAATACTGGTATAAATTTAGTATTAATGTTCATACTGATCCTCCAGCATAAGAAATCAGACTAAAAGAACCTCGAGATACACAATGTATGCAACAGGATAACTTCCCTAAGTTGCATTCCTGCTATAGGTTGTTACTACTCCTCATGGACATCTGTCTTCTGTTAACCTCATAGATAAAAACACCCAGGGAAGTTTGAAAGCTGTAGCAGCCAGAAGCTTCTTAAATACTTGCACACTGATTCTTAAATGCCTGCCTTCAGAAATATGATGCAGAGATCATGGAACTTGTCTTCTTTACTGTAAGCAATCTTGCCCACTGATTCCCTGTTTTGGAAGGAAAGAGGGGTTTTTTTCAGTATTTGTCCACGCTTCGGCTTTTAACTATGCATCTGAATCCCATGCTGCTCAAAGCCACCAGGTGGCAGAATCACATAATGCCAAAGATGCTCTCTCTCACCACTCTGTCAACATAGAAGGTCCGGTCCCAAAAGCAGCTGTGCAACCCACTGAAGACAGAAGCACAAAACCACATGTTTAAAATGAATCTAAAAACATTTATCACTCTGACACCCTTCATAAAAAGAGGAAGAAATGATTAACCAAAGAGAAATACACCTTAAGGAATACAATTGCTCATACATCTGAATTCTTTAAAATGCTTTCCTTTCCTCATAATCATCAAGTTCAGCTTTAGGCACTATTTTATTCATTCACCATCTCCTTTGAACACCAAGTCACAACAGTAGTCATTGTCTTATTATACAGGATGAAGAACAGGCACACTCTGGCATTTGAGATCTCATTATTTATTAACTCCCATGGACAGCTATGAGCTTATACACAGAGATAAGATACAGATCAATGAGAAAAAAATGAGAAAAAAAAGTTTTGTATGATGCCATAAAAGGTGCATTGAGGTAGTGACAGGAAATGGCATTTATATATTTGTGGTTCTTGCTCCTCTTAGACAGGCTCAAACCTTTCCACAGCAACACTAAACTTTGCCAACTGTCTCAAATCCGAAAGCATGCATCAAGAAGCATCAAGAACTCCAAAATATTTTAAATGCCCTTCCCCTGGAGTTTATCCTTTCATAAAAAAAGAATACATACACAAGAAAATTATTATTTTAGGCTTTAGAGAGAAGGCACCTATGAGTTGATGTATTGCCACTAGATCCTTGAAACTCATCAGGGTTTGCAAACTTTCCAGTTGTTAGTTGACTGTTCGATTTCTAGACCCACAGATTAGAACAATACCATTTGCCAAAAGTGAGTTCTTTAACAGTACAAGGTGGCTATTACTGTTATTCAGAAAATGCATAGTTTTGGCAAGGAATACATACAGTTCTACCTCATGGCCTCAATTCTTGTCACTTGTTGACTAGTTATAAATATTACCTATATATATTATTGGTTCAATTTAAATCTAATCAGAACTAGATCCAGTGCTGCCGTATGTTAACCATGCAAAATGAATAGCATACCACTACTTGTTTGCATTCCATTCTTTCCAGTACGCAATCTGTGGACAGAGAAGGTAACTAACGCACCCTTGAACTTCAAACAGCCTATCCAGATGCCAGCTGGATTGCTCAATGTCTCTTTTGACACATGAAAAGGGATGTGACAAAGGATAGAATTACTGGTTGCAAAAGAAAGTTATTTACACTGCAGTTTCTCCAAAATTTGAACACTATGGGTACCCAATTCTGTTAGTAAAGGTAGTAAATAATCAAGTCCTTTCCATTGAAAATGGACAAACTGATTCTATCACTCCATATCTAGGGTCCTATGACTGTTTAAGTGCTATCAAGAAAGGCTATAATGTTTTTACAAGCTTTTGGAACTGTCTTCACAGAAGACAAAGTCAGGAAAAAAAAAAAATATCTTTCAGTACCAATTCACACCACCTTTCTAAGTTCGTTCTTAAAGGCAATCTCAGTGAGCAATACTATTTTTTGCCCATATCTGATGGACAAAAAGTTCTTGAGCCTCATTAAAAGAAATAATGAATGCCACCATCATTCCAACACTTCCTAGGAAGCATATTGAGTTCCATCATGCAGTTAATCCTTCACTTGAACTTTTATTTGACAATCTATAAAACTGCTAATGTTCTTCCATCTATTTCCACCTATGACTACAACAAAAGCTTGTATAGATTGGTGTATCATTTTATAAGGGAGGAAGCTATTTGTTTATGTCATTACAGATTTCATTAAATAAAAACAAACTGTAGCATTTCCTAAAGACATTTATTTCAGAGCACCTGAAAGTCAGATGGGCACGACAAGACAACTGTTGGCTTTGAAGAACAAGAGAAACTATTTTATGAGAGAACAAGGCTAAAGACACCCAGGTTGCCTTAGCCACCAAACATATCCTCTGGATAAATCGTCCTCTCCCTCCCCCTTCCACCTCTCCCATCCTGTCACAACTAACAGTCCATGTTTGAGAGCAGAGTCTTCAAGTACTGTCCAGTGTTCTTAGAAAGGTGAAAAATAACTGAAACACCAACAGCTGCAGTGAATAGTGAATTAGCCATCTTTAACCTTGGAAATCAATATCCTGCTTTGGGGTTTTGGAATATAAATAGGAGCATAAGCAGATGTTATGAAATACATATTACGACAATCTATTCATCAAGAAAGTATGAGCAAAAACCTAGCCATGCTGAAGTAGATAATCTGGTATACTACCAAGGAGAACAGTTAAAATTGATTTTACTTCTTAAATGAATGATTGAATTCTATTATCAATTTCTCCAAAGAGAAAGAATATTGCTTTGAGTATCAGTTCCCTCCANAGAAAAATTATGTCTTTAGTAACCAGTGCCCCCCGAAAAAAAAAAAAAAAAAAAAAAAAATCAATGAAGCAATAACTAGACTTATCTTTGAAAGGAATTCTTTAAGTATTTAATGAATTCCAGAGCCTCCAAATAATGTAACACTTCCCACCTATAGCTAGGTCTCATTTTATCTGAAAGTATGTCCATTAACAGACATTTTATTTTAGACTAGAAAGATCTCTAGCAATTCTCAGTCCTGTTTTCTATTCTTTCTTGCTGAATATTGCTGAATTCCTAGAGAAGTAGGCATAAGACCAAATTTACTTAAAAAAAAAAAAAACACAATAAAACAAAACAAAAAGACATCCACTTTCACCAACACTAAAAGGCCACTCAAATGAAGGAAACAAAAGGTGCCTGTTTCCTTCTTGTCTGCTCACAGGGGAGGGCAATCCACTAATAAAAATAAACTATATTTGTGATTTAGCTTGTCTTACAGGAACAGAATGAACCTGGTAAGATTTACACAAGCTGCAGTGTGCTACTGCTCATTTTGGCACATTCGGTAATACCTTGTAGAGATAAAAAAGAACTGTATTCTAACACTTCTTTTTTCCCAGAATTCCCAGAATAAGATTTGCCATTTTCTGCCATTTTCAGTTTCCTTCTTTGTTGAAT
>VYXH01002823.1:248451-272518 GCA_013397275.1 Burhinus bistriatus | reverse complement strand
AAAAAAAAAAAAGCCTTTTAAAACTGTGTGGAGCAAGCAGGGCTTAGGGGTATTTCTTCCCTTTGTCCTTAAGGATCATGAATTGATAGAAGCTCAAGTTTGAACCTCATCCAAAATATGAAAAACAAAATAAGGAAAGGACAGGAGCACATGTCTAAGTACAAACCCAGGAAGCATAAAATGTCTTTTTCCCTTACACTGGGGGCACATTCTTAAGCAAATGGACAAGGATTACTGACAGCAACGGACATCTCCATGAATCTCCATGAAGCTGATGAGGCCTCACAGAGTTCTCAAAAAATATTCATGAAGGAGCCATAAACAGAAACATTTAGGAGATGGCAATGCTGTACTAAAGCATATTACCACGCTGGAGTGCAGGACTGATGAGAAGTACTTTGTCTGGGGAGCATTTCTGAGGCGCTTACCTCCTTTGAAGTCTCTTGGCGTCAGGATGAATGCTAGCTGTCCTCGGGCTGCCATCCCTTTGAGGGGAGGGAGATACAGATGAGCCCAAAGGTTCTCTTCTAAACACAAGTCCTTACTGCAAGCTGGCCAAAAGGTCCCTGCAATCAAAGAAATCATTGTGGTTTTGCATGTGGCGCATTTATGTCCTTTAATCAAGGTTTGTCAGCCTTCTCATATGTTCAACCACAAAGAAAAAAATAAATGCACTTGCTGGGTAGCCAATGCAGAACAGAGACCAAGGAAAGAGAAGAATTGTTCATTCCAGTTTGGACACCACGAACTCCAGGAAAAATACAGGCAACATGATTTTTCAGACGAAGAAAAACCACCTCCGTATACAGTATTTTATGCATGTATATGTACGTATTTAAAAAAGCTATTTGCCTTTGGAATAATTTTCCAACACTTTGAAACTCCTGCCTTCTTCAGATCTCAAGAAAAAAATACCACATTTTCATTTCTAGACATACATACTAGTCAATGTATTCTACTACCTAATGAAGCAGTCACTCTTCAACAATTACCTCTTGCAATTACCACAGCAGTACACAATCAATCCTTAAATGTATTCTTCTTGCAATAAGCTAGTTATAACAGAGCTTGCAGAGCCACTTGCTAGGAAAAAAAAAACCACCACAATGAAAGTTTTGTCACAGTACTGATAAAAGATTCTTTCTGCAGACCACTTAGACTTTTGCGTTTGCATGCCAACATGCTAGAGCCACAAGCTCCATGTTTTCCTCAGTGTGAGTCATGTCTAACAGTGTCCATATTCACAGCATCTTTGGCACATTTCCTGGACACATGGCCTTCCACCATAGAAATGAATCTTTATAGCCCAGCTGTCACAAGCCTAGGCATGTCGTATTAAGCACATGATTTCCCAGCGCTCCAAACTAATGGGCAATCTTGGTTTATAACGCTTCTACCAAAGTATATTATAGTAGAAGCAAACACACACATATTTCTTGTATTGGCTGCAAAACCAGTTCCTACCTAGTAAACACAAGAAACTCATAAAATAACTGAAGAACTGTATACATTTCACTTCCTAAAGGACTCAGTAACCACTTCTTTGGAACAGTAAGTGTATGTGAGTGCATACTCTTCCTCTTCCCACCTGCCTACAGTCATTTTCCCTGTTCTCACTTCAAAAAACATTGATGGGAGAGCAAAAAAATCCTGTACCTTACAACTATGCTTTTAACTGGTAAGTTTTTTATGACCTAGTGGGGCTGACAATAGTCACCCCTTCCCTCTCTCCCCGCCCCCCGCTGGAAAATATGTCATAACCACACCCATCCAGTGGCTACCTTATGGGGGCAAAAAAAAACCAAAACAAAACCAAACCTACAATCTGTGGCAGATCTTTTCCCAGGAAGTCCATTTAAAGAGGCACATAAAGATGAATGAGTGACTTATATGGTTCTATGACAATCCCAACATTTCGTCTACTCATCTCTCACAGATAGTCACCGAGAAGGCAAAAAACACAAAAATGTAACCCGTAATCAAAGCTCCACATGGACCTGAATTTTACTGAGATATACCAAATGGTTATTAATAAACTGTACAGGGTCCCAAAATGGGAAATTGGAAGCAAAAGGAAATCAGCATTAGTTTACAGAATTCATTCGTCCAGATAAATTGCGCTACAACAAAACCGTAACTAACAAGTGAATCTTGCATCCAGTAAATACTGAGATTAATTAATTTTTTCTTCAACAAAATGTCACCTTACTTGCACCTATGTATCTTAAACCTATTTCACTGGAGTATTCACATCAATAACACTCAGGGGTTTTATGAATTGCTCCCCTATCTAGACCAGAAACAAACTTCCAACAGAGAATATGAGGCACAAGAACCCTTTCACCTCCACTGTCCAGAAAACAACTGCCCTAATGCTTACATCTGTTCCTGTTTACCCATTACATCAAATTAAATTTAAAATAAAAGGTACAACTCAAATTTACTTCTTTGCACAAATACCAATCCAACTCAGACTTCTGCCAAGCTCATCGCTCTAATCCCTGTAAAATTTTTCTGCAAACTTATTATCTTCCACTTTTTCTGTTTACAACTCTTCCCCAACCTCTAATTACTGCTGAAAACACCTTCTATTCACATCCATCCTTTCCATTCTGCCTTCCTCCCCTGTGTTTTTGTTTCCTTCTTACAAATTGCTGTTTCAAGGAACTGCTGAAGATAGCAGAGAGGAAGCTTCAGTACCTCCAAATGATGATTTTTATCCCAACTTTCACGCAACAAATCTGGTAGCATAATGAAAACACTAGTTGGAAAGAACCTTAAGAATTTGGTTGAAAACACTGGCTCATTAACACAAGAACTGCAATGTTTTAGAACTAATACAGTCCACAAGCCTATTCATCGTGGAACTTTCCTTTTGAAGTTCAATATTTTTTGAGTCTAACCAACTTTTTCCAAATAACAATTTCTGAACATTCTACATTCAACCATTTTAATATGCTTATTAACATGCTCTGTAACATCCCATAAGATAGTTGTATAAAATCAGAAAAGTCACATTCTTTACATATATAAGGGAATACTATCTCCATACAGACAATATAAAGACCTAGAAGAATTCATTTGACCCAAAGAACTGCCTAAGTGCCAAAGTATAGTGAAGTAAAAGAAAGTTAACTGAGCGATACAAACTACCTAATGTTCACATGAAGATACGACACAAATACAGTAACTATGTAAGAACACAAGATTAGGACAGACATATGTAAAGAAAGAAGTTTTCAATCGAAAAGGCAAATGTTTTAAAGGTTCAAGAGAACATTGTCTCAACAGACTGGTAGCCACCAGATAGTGCCATTGGTCACATTCTAGCTGAAAAGCCTTGTGCCAGGAAGCCTATTTCGGCAACAAGATGGGGAACCAGCCCATGGAACTACTCCACCTAAACCTGGGCACAAACACATATGCTTTTTTCAGCATTACTGTTGGCTGATCAAAAAAGTTGTATAAACAACAATTTGGCAGTGTGCTCCCATAGAACTTTAGACCAATCTGAACCACCAGTGTACAATCCCTCCCATCCTTTAAAAAAAGAAAAAAAAAACAGACAAGAAAAAAAGGCAATTGGTCCCCTGCCTACTCAGTGAGCTGACCACTTAAAGTTTAAATAGCGCCCACTGCTAGGATGAGGAAGCGGCTAGTCACAAGGAAGAGTTGGACTTCCCCTTTCAGCAGCAGCGGAAAAAAGTTTGCACCTAGATGCCATACTAGTACTCCCTTTTCATGTATCTCACAGGCCTGCAGCAACAAGTGCAGGAGTTAACACACAAGATACATAAGGACATTTGACATAAACAATACTACATACTGTTAGAAAGCAACGCTATGTCATCCTGATCTGCATGACCAAACTAAATACAAGGCTTCATGTTACAGCTAATCTAGAAGCAAGCCGTTACCAAAAACAGTGGTCCTTCCCTCTCCCCCCACCTCCCAGTTTTGGGGGCACTGACTCCATTTTTTTTTTTTGCAACAGACCTTGGAATTTTGAAGCCACAGGTCTGAGCTGGCTAATCTGTAAGGGTCTGGGGTTTGCTCTTTTCAAGACCTAGGTTATTTTTGGAAGGGGCAGGAGAAGACATTGAGGAAACTTTTTTCCCAGGTGAACCAAGTCATTCTGCAGTCAACAGATCCAACACAAGTAAAATGGTAGGAAAATAAAAGCAGGATGGGAAACAAGATACTGTTGCTCCCTCTTTCAGCACCAGTTACCTGTTGGATCTGCCTAAAGGCAAGTACCAAGACGTGAAATTATGCACAGAGTATTTCATACCACACAGAACGCAGCAATCGGAACAGTACAGAGGCAGCTTTTAAGGCCATCACAACAAGCACAACACAAACTTATTACCTCCAAGAAATTATATTTTATATTGAGCTTTCTAAATTTTGATTTAAAACAAGATCAGAATAACATGACACAGTTAAGTACCTAAACATTAGGTAATACAAAATACAGTTATTAGGAACTCTCAAGTTTTTTTTGATATATACTAGTGATGCTTCCCAATCTTGATACATTTGTACAGTAAGAATTATTTAGCCATAAACTGACTACACTGGTAAACAGTAAACAATGGTTGCTTCAAGAATTTTCCTTGGTAGGTTTTGCCACAGATTCAGAAAAATATGACGGTATGATGCAGATTCCAGAAAGTGACAATAATCCCTTGGACTGCTAAGGGAAAGTAGTGGAATAAAAAGTTTCTAAATACACATTCAAAACAATATCTTTGAATAAAGACAATACAAACAAGGGACTCCTTTCGCATTAAAGAGCACAGTAAATGACTACAGGGAAAGACAAAAGTAGTAAAGACTATGGGCAGCAAAGGTTGAGTTGCAAGGTAACCATCGCTGAAATAAGAATGGACCAAACTATTTTAAATATGAAAACAGGGCCTCACAGCAAAATGTTTGTGCTAAAAACAGAGAGAGTTCATGGGTTCTTTCACACCTTTTTACCTTGGTCTTATTTATGGCCATTAGGGACTGTATCAATGGAAGTTTTCAACTTGTTCTTTACATCAGTAGACCGACTAGATCTGAAAGCCTAGCAGAACCATGACAGAAACTCTCTTGGTACCTCTTTCAGAACTGTCCAGCCAGATGTCAGTTTCATGTTTACTATGGACAAATGAAGGCAACACCTGTTCAAATCCTCTGGAGGCTAGTGCTGCCTGGTGAGAACAGAGGGGATTACCAGGGGTATCAGAAGAAAAGTAAGCATACCAGAATAGGGACTGCCTCACAGGAACCTGTGCCTCATTTTTTTTCCTAATGCTGTTGCAGCAAGAGAGAATTTGCAGTCCCAGCCCCCTTCTCATTTCAGCTGCAGGAATTCCTACAGGACAAGGCAATTCCATCTGGCTTTGGTCAAGAGAACAGAGAAGGCATACCATTGCCTCAACTCCTCACAAAATGCATAATGACAAGATGGCTGCAATTGTAGCAGGCAAAATGAGAGATAGTTACAGCTTTTTTTTAAGCATGCCTAACCCCCATCCAAAGTTCAGTGACTGTGGTTTGCAAAAGTCAAGCCTAGCTGCTGCTGTGGTGCTGCGCACCAATACAAGTGATGGAGCACCGAGAAACTACTACTACTACTAGTACTGCAACTGAAGCAGTCCCTGTTACAGTGGATTCTACAGTCCTAACGTTAAGCAGGAAAATCTCCGTTCTGCTCTCCCACACTGACAATCATGATGTAACCTGCCACAGGCTGCCTGGAATACCAAATGAGGACAGAAGGCACCAAGTCCGTTAACTTCTGGCTGACCCACAGCATATATTTAAGTCACATCAGTTCAGACATGCTCATAAATGTTAAAGTAAACCAGCTGAACCTGTAAAGCAAAAGGACATTGACTTAAAACTTACTGAAGTCACATACATTCAAATTTACATTACCTAGATTGTTGTGGCAAGAATATTCAATATATCCACACTAATGTCCTTGAGTTTCCTAAGGTGTGGAAGCTTAGGCTTCTTTAACTTTAGCAAATACTGATTTAAAAAAATAACTGCAAGTGACATAAAATTCACCTCACATAAACTTTTCCAATGTTTAAGCTATCTTTCCTTGCTGGATGAAATTTGCTTAGCTTGACCACTCAGAAATTACATCTGCACTGATCTATCAGCACTTAAACATGCAAAAGCTTTCGTATATACACACTGAGTCACTTCCACTTCTCTTGGATAAATAAAAATCAAGCTTGAACTTCAGTCTTTCACTGGAATACATGCTCTCCAAACCTCAAACTGTTCCTGAAGCTCTTTATTGAATCCATTACAGTTTTCTAGCCACACTGTGAACTGGCCATCTTATTCCAAGAATAAGATGTCATGCACCTCAAAGCCCTAGCCAATATGAGATTTATTTTGGCTCAGCCACAGCATCTACTTACCAACCTCATGTTCATCTGATAACTTAAAATAAACTGTACATTAATTTCAAAACCACTGCTTTTCAAAAATAAATCTTTATTTCTAGACTTCATTTACCTGAACTTGTTGTTCTACAGAGCTCAGTTAATCAAACTTCATAGAAGCAGCATGGGTTTTTTCATGAGGGTATATCTTGTCATTCATAAAATTTAACCAGAAGCTACCTTTTGTTTTCTTGCAGTCTATATAAACATCAGCTTGACTCACAGCAGCAGGTATATTATATCCCAGACATGAAATATAAACCCATACAGGTATAAAGACTAAAACTAAAATTATCAGCAGCTATCCTTTATGAACCTTACCAGCAACAGGTCTTCTTATAAACATATTTTTTTTTTTTTAAAATTCTTAAAATACTTTTACAGAACTGGAAGCTGTCTGGGTAAAAGAAGGGAAGAAATAAACCAGAAGTCTCATTCTCATTGAGTCAAGAAGTTTAAACAGTTCCCAAAAAGCTATAAAGTGTGCTAGAAAAATACATCTGAAGGAGGGAGAAACATGAACTTAGAGACATCAATATTTTTAAAAATACATACAAGACTAGCTCAATACCAGTTCGATATCACTTGTACCTAGTTATATTGAAACAACTTAGTGATCATTTGCTTTACCATTATATTCGTATGTATAGAAGTCCAAAACAGGGAATGTAAAGACTTCTTAATTTGTACATATATATATATATAACACACTGATCTCGACTTCTGTCCATACACATACATTAACCTCAGCTTTGAGTGACATACTCTCATACATGCAAAAAAAGCCAAGAAACTTTATTCTTCAACCATTTAGAAATAAAGACAAATTAATTTCCTCTTACATATTTCTAAATAATAATCCAAGATCAAAGAAATATTAAAATCTTGTGAAGTTATAATAAAGCAGTAATTAAAGTTATTAACAAAACTGAAGAAACATTATCAGAGAGGCATCTGAATCTTGGAAATAAAACAGATTTGAAACAACTTGGCCTAAAAAGGACAAGAGAACAACTTCAGAACCAAATATAACTAAGCTCTTGAGAAATTGGTGAAGCAGAGTAAGATGCAAAAAGTAGAGCTGACAAGCTCCTAGATAGAAAAACTTTTGGAATAAATAACACAGCAATACTTTTAATACTCAGAAGAGACAGCAAACAACTTTAGACTATTTTATAGGAAAGATAAAAAAAATAAATCTAACAAGAAACACAAAGAATCCCTATTCCATTATGAAGGAGGCAGTGGATGCTGTTACTTAAAACATAAAGAAGTAAACAGACTGAGAAGTTTCGCGAATGAATATTATAAGGATCTAAAAAGAACTATAATCCTTGTATCCATTGAGCGTTTAATCAGATCATAGATGGAACAGACGAACCTTTTATTTGGAAGACAGTAAGGAAAGTTATGGTTGCCAGAGCAGAGAGATAACAGAGTCACTACCTGTTTTGCTAAGCCTACTTCATTAAGCAACACTGATACAGGTTTTTAACACACCATGGCAGATAAGGAACGGCAATCCCTCTACATATATGCAGTCATGTAAACCATGTTGCTGCAGTATGCTTTACGAGCCACCTTCTAGTTACTTACTACCTCCTACAGTAGATAAAAGCCCTTTGTCCCAATAGAAAGGGAACATAAAGACATCATATTTTAAAATGTGGCTTTAGAAAGGAGTATTTGCACTTCTGTTTTATATAAAGACCTTAGAGTTTCTGACAAAAAGATGTTCCACAAACTAATTTATATTCAGGATGACAACCTAAACTGGTACCCATTTCACTACTGCTGATTTGAATGAACTCTGGCCACCACAATTATACATAAACCTCTGACAACAGACATAAAGAACAAAGTCTAGAGGGAATGGAAGACTTGCTCTGTGCAAGCAATTAGCTGTTTTTTATTTAAGACTCACTGTGTTAAAGCAGTAATACCTCACACAAACAGATACAGCTTAGTCTCTCGGTATGAAAAAAAAATTGCTATAAAGCAAACACATTTCTGAAAAAGATGAAGTTAGGATATAAAAAAAATTTTAGAGTATGTCACCCTACTCTAAAAAGTAGCTAAAAGTTAATATTTTAAAAATGTAAATTTCTAGAAGTAACTGACATTAACTCATTAAATGATAATACTCATTTCAAGTTGTACCTCCATGTACATCATGCAGTAGACACCAAGTGCCTGACAAGCTGTTCTCACAAACATCATCTGAAGACAGTAAGAGGCCTCAGGCAAGTACAGTAGTATTATACAATCCTTCGAAAATTTCAACCAACAGGTCCCTTAACACACTGGTATGTATAATCATGTAGCTTGACTGAAGCAGGTGTGGAATAACAGAGAATGAAGAACGGTACAAGGATTTCTCAAAGACAGATGACGCAGATGTTTTTTTAAAAAAATAAAATAAAAAAACCACACCACCAACAACCCCAAAACATTCTGGCTACCTAGAAAATCTTCAAAAATATAAAAGTCTTCACAGCAATGCTCATCAACCCGAAAACACAGAATGCCTCTTAAAGTCTGTCAAATATTTTAAAGGATGTCACAGCAGGTATTCAGCAATTACACAAACTTGTTCGAGAAAGGGAAATGAAGTATTAATCATCAGGTCTGCAGTGTCCCAAATGGGATGGAAGTTTTTCTTTGCCAGTATCTTGAAACTTTTTATAACAAAATAAATACCAAAAAGTTCTCATAAAAGATACTTACTCCTACTTAACAATTGACATGGGAGTACTTAGGAAAAAAGTTATTACATAATAAGACATCTCTTCAGCTCATAAAAGTATATGCATGAAACCTAGGGAAACAAAGATTGATCTAGAGCTAGAAGGAAAAAAAAAAAAAATCGGAGAGAGTGAAATTTTTATTAGAATTTCTACTTGTCTGCAAAAAGTAGTTTAGAGAAAATGAATTAATTTAAGAGTTCTCTATACAGTACCTCTTTCTATCCAAGACCCAACGGCACATGGTCAGCACACATCATGCTGCACAGACTTTAGAGAACAATAATCACTGCAGTGGATGCCAATATAATGTAATTCTACCATTTTCCCACTTGCTTACTTCAAAGAAGTTCATTCTGTGAGAAAAATTAGTATCTTTCTTGTAATTAAACTGTCCAATCATGGAAGAAATAATGTCACCTGATCACTCAAGATGTGGAAAATTAATGTGTTGAACATTCTTGGTGAGGGATTACAACATTGTTGGAAATAGAGTTAAAAGATGGTGAGACCCTTAGAACTACATATGGCAGTCCTAGCTTGCAAATACAACAAAGATCTACAGCAAATAAACCTAGATTCTTAGCCAAGAATACTAACCGATTCATTTAAACATCACTACGGTCCTTTTTAAGTGTGTCTGTGTGTGTATATATATATATATATAATGACACATTATTACTATCCAATAAAAAAACCCGACGCTTACTTTAGAAAGCTAATAGAACTGCACAGTTTCCTTTTCAAAGGTTCTGTCACTTTAGCATCACTTAATAACCACCACATATTAATTTTTAACAGCATAAAGAAATGAGGTTTTTTTTGTTTTGAAGACCAAAAGTATCCTGCAAAACAACATACATTCACAAAGAACTGAAGTAATGAACAAACACAACTGGCTGTACATTCTACTAGCTGTAGAAAGAGCTGTACTTTCCTCCAAAAGTAACCGAATCATACATAGCCACTGTTAGTGCAGTATCTTGGAAAATTGACACAAGTTGGTAAATTCACAGGTTACCACACTTGACAGAAGTAATGCAGAAGGTACAAGTATTTTCAGAAGGTTCTCCTCACCACAATAAGCACAAACATCACTAATGACACATCCAGCCAAACCCATTCAGGCTACCAAGCCCTACAGTCTCCTCTCTCCTTCAATCAGGAAAAGCAACAGTTGCCGTACAACCTCCACAAAATGTTGACATTCACTCAGTTCAAATTTGGACACTGGATGCTCATTTTCAGACACATTGCTATTATACATTTTAAAAACTACTAAGCAGCATTCCCAAACTTCTATTTTTTCTTATATTCTATTTCACTTACCCTATAAGGTCTTATCGTTCCTTCTCGATAACGAACAGATTTGAAGCAGAGAAACAGTCCAGGGGAGAAACACCACTTTTGCCTTTTTGGCATACTTAACTAACAAACCTAGACTGAGAAATTTCAAAAGTAGTAATAAAAGCCATGATGAAAAATTTATCCAATTTACTGTGCTGAACTATGTGCCTCCTGATGCTTCTGAGACCTAAAATATACGTAACTTCTAAGTCCAGTACTGGCGACAGGTTACCAGCCTGAAACCATTCACAAAGACTTCAGTGATAAGATGTTCAAGCAAACTGGTTCAGAGCACAAGGAAGAAAGGAAAAACTGTCTGTCTCTTCAGTAAAGCATCTCCTGGATTCAGAAAAAGTGCTTTTCTCCTTGGAAACTAACTGGCGATCTCAGAAATCCAGAGACAAAACAGGGTCCCCCCTTTCAGAACCTTCATGTCTTTGCTAATAAACAGAACACTTCCACAAGAGAAAAAGCAGACTGAAAATTAATTTTAAAGTATTTTCTGCCTACTTGTAACTTCAAACCCTCTAAAGAGAACAATCTCTTATCTAGATTGCCATCTCACGGTCATAAAAGAAAGAGCTCCCCAGATGGGGACAAAGTCTGACCAAAGAAATACAGTAGTACCAAAAGCTTCCAGATATTTTCACTGCCTTCTAGAGATAATAAATCACTATATCCATCCAATAAAAAAAAAAAAAAATTAAAAACACAACCCCCCACACACAAGGAAAAAAACCACACTTCTTTCTGGCACATTTAAAACTCAATCCTGAAATTAATTAATATGGCAGGGGAAGGGAAAGGAAACAGATTCAGAAGGTAGTTAATGGAAACCCCTTCTATTATCTTCATTTACTGCTAATCTGCAAACTTTTAGACTAACTTCTAGATTTTAATTTTTAAACCACTCAGATCAAGGCTAGGTTCAGTCTCCCTTCAAAAGCAACCTAAACTTTGCCACTAATCAAACCTTGACAAAATCTTTCAAGCTTCGCAAAACAGCTGATAATACAATGTTTTTAATGTTTTGACAATTCAAATGCAGATTTAGGTTATATTTTCTCAATTTAAACAGAGTTAGATTCTCCTAATATTAAGAGAATCTAAACATACTACTTAGAGCTTAAAAAAATTAATGTTATTTAAATTAATTTATTTTTGTACAGAAATACCAAAAGACACTTGCATTTATTTTTCTATTATGTTCTGTCACATACTTCACAAATCATAGTAACTCATTCTTTCTTTAGAACTGAAAGGACAAAAATATATTTTTCTTCAACTGAGTTCTGACTGAAACCTCGCCAATGAAAACAGGCACAATTGGATAACTTGGAAAATAATTACTTATAAAATCAAATCACCATCATCTGTGAGCATCTTACCTTTAAATAGGATCCATAATATTTAGTTACATATGGACTGTCACACTGACTCAGCACTGTGATTTCTTGTTGGATGTCTTCTATTTCATCTTCTGCTTCTTCTAGATCAATAATTTTTATAGCAACCACCTTCTGAGTCCGATTGTCAATTCCTTTAAAAACTTCTCCAAAAGAGCCCTTACCAATTTTCTCCAGTTTTGTAAAGAGTTCTTCTGGATCTGCCTTCAGAGTCTGTTAAAAATAAGAGAAAAGTTACTCAGTATTTGTAACATTAAAACAAAATGTGGTATTTTTAAAGGCAACAACCACTTCAAATTCTACACATTCCTATTTGTCCAGCTATTCTTTTCCTCTCATTATTAACGTGTTCTTCCTACATCCCTTATATGCACACAGAGCAATATTTATGCTTCCCTGTATATAAAGTATAAGTTTAACACTGTCCCTGTGACAGGGTTTTTTCCTATCTGGCATCAGAAAGTGCTGCTACCTCCATTTCTTTTTCCTTGCCAATAAACTGCACCCAGACACCGAGAACGAAAGATCCTTACAAAGACTGGGTTTCTTTTAAAAGCAAAATAGATCAAATACCACTACCAATAAAAGAAAAGCTTTTGTCTACCCTTTTCTCTTGAAATTGGTTCCTTCCCAGAACCCAGGGTCTTACTCTCTTGAATTTTTTACATATCTCATCCTCTTAAGAATTCTGTTCCCACTTCTCAGTGCACAGATTACTATATCCTTTTGTTGGACATGGCAAGCAATCCTCTTCAATTTTCTCCTACTAAGGATCACCTGCACGAACTGCCATGCTTTCTCCTTATCCCTGATCTCAAGGTTTTCTAGAGCACAATTTATTTTTCTTTTTCTTCTTCTCCTCGCAGTTGGGTAAACTCATTCACTCCTAAAAAACATCCTGTTCCCAGCTATCTTGATTTGAACAGTCACATGAAAAGTACAAGTGCTCACCTAAACACGTTAATGTAAGACCAAGGTGGACCACTCTGTTATATTTGTTTTTTCTCCACTGTCAAGTATTCAGCTAGCTACTGCTGCTCTTAGACTTCTCACTTTCAGCGCACGAATGGTAAGTCACAGTGTGTACCTTCTTAATCTAACAGCCAGGAGGAGCCTTGCTATAAATTACAATTAAACTGGGAAAGTCAGAAGCAATAGTCAAGAAATGAAGAAAATAGGATGGGATTACTTAGAATCTTTCCCTTAAGAAATAAAACAAACAATTCAAAAGTCTTGTTATTGTTCTTAGAAGAATGAGGTTCATGCTAACTAAGTGAAAATACACTGTTGATACTGAAAAAGGCTCATACAAGAAAAATTCTGTAACACCTAAGTAAGCATAAAACCACACAGTTTATACGTAGCCAAACTTCATAGAAGCAGAAAGAGGGGAATGAAAATTTCTAAGTTACCGCTGACAAGCACTGAGACATTTTCTCTTTAATGATTAAATTTAGCTTATACAGCATCTCCCACCTACACTTCTATTTTTGCTCTCACATCTCAAAGGTTACTTAATTAACCCATGCAGATCCTAGAGGAAGATAGTCTAGAAGGTATTTTAGTTTGTCTGGAGGTATCTGAATTTCACAGCTGAATTAGGTGTTTTGAGCACCAGGTAGTGGCGACTGACTAAGCCCAGAGATAAAACAACTCAATTCTTCGGACAGTGTGTTTGTAGAGCAGCCTGGATTCTATTATCATGTGGTGCAAACTGTGAGTACACTACTCCTTCTAATACTTTGAAGTAAGCTATAAGACATCACAGTTTTCAGATAATTGTCCCAGGAATAGATCACTAGCGAGATTGGTCCAAAGAAAAAACACTTTTTAAGTATACTGCAAGACTTCACCAGCCACAAGAAGTTCCCTCTGATTTACATTTTATTGACCCATCTTTCTATCCAAACTCAGTTTCAGGAAACAAACTGAAGGACATGGGGTTTTATCACCCTTTTGCCATTAAAAGGAACAGATCAAGAGATCCAAGTCCCTTCCACCAAAAGGAGCTTGTTCCTTCTTTAATTTCAATGTAATGAGAATTACATACTATTAAAGACTATTAAATACTACATACATACTATGCTAATGTATCTCCCACTTGGAAACCAGATCAGGGCACCTCCTGTTTTCCAGCAAGTGTAGTTACCCTCTACACAGTAGCCCCCTACCAACACTTCCAGGGACATCATTTATAAGACATCACAAAAGTAGGAACCAAATAATGTTGTAGCAGTTCTCCTTATGCTCCACAGAATGCTCTTTTATCAGTATTCAAAACAGTCTTCTCTGAGAATTGTCCATAAATAAAAATAACCTTAACACTTGCATCAGATATTTTCCCTTGTGGAAGACAATTATTAATCTATGCTTTTATACATACTGTTTATACATACTGTGTTAGAATTTGAGATGATGTGCTGTAGAGAGCTGTGCATGCCTAATCCATCCACACAAGCCTTCTAGTTCCATTCACTAGTCACAGGAATCTAAGCATTACATCATTACAAAAGCATTTGGGTAAGTCACAAATCAATCCCAGTCACAGCTGCCTAAAAAATTCTGTTTCACCTCCAGATACTAAGAAGCCAGCACTACTCAAAGTCACAGTGTACTGCAGTTGTTCATACAGAGAAAAATACAATGGCTACCTGCCTGCAGCTCTTTGAGATCTGTTGGTATGTATTCACTCCCTGTTGTCCCTTTTCCCCTCAGACCCTCAAACATCTATTACAACTGCATATTGGGGCGCGTTACTTCATGACACCACAATCTTCAGAGACTTCCAGAACTCTCACAGTGTCCTTTTTAGTGTCAAGCTCTTGGGATTCTGGTATTAGGCTGGCAGTTTTACAAAACAACTGCAAAAAAGCATTTTCCCAGTCATTTTGTGTTAATAATTACAGAAAAGCAGGGAAGATAACCGTTCCTGGAAGTCCTGAGAAGCAGGGAAGAATTATTCCTGTTTCCTTTTTTTCTTTTTTTTTTTTTTAAACAATCAAACTTTTTAGCCATTTTGAAAAATTGCTCAATAATAGCTGATATTAATATAATTAAAATTATTAATAATAATAGGTCTTTCTCCAAGTTCCTTGCGAAATCACTAGTTATAAAAAACCTTATGCTTCTCAAATCAGAACGTTTGTAAATTCATTTCTTACTTTTAAAATTTAAAAGTTGCCATTTTTTAACTTTGTTCTGAGCAACAGGAGGTAGTAGGGTTTTTTTAAAAAAAGAAAAACAAACAAACAAGACAAAAAACCCACACACAACTCTTGCTCTGTGAGAAAGTCTGAACTTTATTCTAAGGAGACCAGGTGTTTGAAGTGAGAGCCTTAACTATTGGCAACCTGTGTTTTTGGAAAACTACCAGTTAGTCTCTCTTTAATTACCTGCTCTGTTTCAAAAATGGGTAGATCAGGCCTCCAGATACTTAAATGAACTGATGAATTTACAAGTACACAAGCAGCCAATTCTCATTCATTTTTCCAAGATCACATCTAGAAAGTATTCTCTCCAAATCTGTTTGTTTTAGTAAATACTTCCAACAGAGCCAAAATAAACAAAGAGCTTTACAGATATTTTCTCTATATGACTGAACAGAGTCTCTTCCATAGATGCTATCACTACAGTTTTGCTGACTCTACTCTTTGCAAGCTTTCACCAAGCATATAGCTTTTTCCTACTAATATTAAAATAAAGGGAACCAATAAAAGAGCGTTCATGTAACTCAGCACATCGAATATCGCTAGAAACCACAGAATAGAACAGCAACATCTGCTGCAAAAGGATAAAGCTCATCACTTTGTTTGATAAGGAGCTAGATCTCTACCACTAAAACATTTCCTTCAAATCATGTCACAGAATACATATTGTGGCAAATCAAAAACAAATTCTGGAACATTTAGACCTAAAGATTACAGAACTTTCAGTTTCCATAACCACTTGAACTAGTTTATTTTTTGTTTTGATGTTAAGAAGTGTGAAATCACAACCATCCAGTCTCAGTCTCCAGCTTGTTTAGCCATGCAGAACGAAGTCCTTTACTTTTCACCACGCGCAGAGCCACCACTCACCCAATAATTTGAGTAACCTCTCTGTACTTGTTCCACATTAGATTAATTACTTTTGACCTTAATCAGCCAGAAAAACATACGGTGCTTAAAATTAACTCTTCTCAGTACCTAACATCACTGTTGCCCACTTCTACAGTATAAAGATAGTCCAATACATTCTCGAATCCTGTTTGTTCCATTTGGCCTCACGGCTCAAACTCAGCTGTGACCAACTACACCTACTCACCTCTCTTCCTAATCCTCTGCATTTCCAATTAATGAGCTCCCAGCCTATTGCAAAGGTTCTTTTGTCATAATTCTTACTTATGACACCTTGCACTTCATGTTATTTTGTTCAGTAATTCAAATCCTCAAGGTTGTGTAGTTCTTCCGTAATGGCCTCCCAGGTATAACAGGTGCCTTTAAATTTTGTAGCATCAGCAAATTTTATCAGCATGCATGGCCTTTTTTTATGCTAAGGTCACTTTTCAGTCACCAACTGTCAAGAACAATCCTGGAGAAACCAGCAGTATCATCCACTCCGACATCACCTCTCCACTACTCTCCTCATAGCCAGGACTATACACATCTTACAATGTATTTATTTTTATGACTCTCTAATTCTCATCTGCACTAGCTGTCCCTGTAGCTCAACAGAAAATGTTACTGAAATTCAAACTAGTTAGACCAAACTTTATCCATTACCATTCTGACCTAAGATATAGCTTTAACTGGGTCTTTTTCTGCATCTCACTCCAGTTCTTATTTCTAACCTTTTATGAAAGGTTATTCACCCAGTCATTGTAGAAAAGGGTTAAAAAACAACTTCTCTTTGACTTACAAGAATTACAAGCCATCTCCATATTCAAGTTCTCAAGCTTATTTAGGCAACTGATTTTACTTGCAGATCTCTAATTTCTCTATGCCTGCTCTTTTAAAATAGACAATCATCTTTCAACACCTCCTTTTGTATACTTTTATTTCACCAAATCAATTTCCAATTAGTCAGTCCAATCCTCATCCCCTATCAAAACTGAGACCAAAATACCATCATCTGAAGAGGTTCAGAGATTTCTGGTGAAAATAAAATACCACGTAGTGAACTGGCTTGTGATTGCTGGTGATTACTGCAGTCTGCTACCGTACTTTGAGATAAAAAGAATGTGTTTTGAACCTTGCTCACGTGTACGCAGATAAACCTGGATACACACTGTAATAGGATGTTGCAGAGAGGGAGCCCTACAAAATCATTAAGGACTGAAGAACGAATGGAAGAAAAAAAAAATAATCCATCAAGATAATCACTTCCAACTCTGGAAATCCTTGAGCAATAAAATTTAGCAGAAGCTGTGGAAGTATACTGTCGAAATATTACAAGTTACTGTATTCTTACACTTTTTCTTAGACATCTTCCAATAACCACTGCCAAAGACAAAACAGGTTTAGCATCTTCACTCATAACCTGGACAATGCAGCAATACACACCCTCGACAAGTTTGCCAATGACATAGAACTGGCAGGAGTGGTTGATACACTAGTTGTTTGTGCTGCCATTCAGGGGGACCTTGGCAGCCTGGAGAAATGGGTCAACAAAAACCTCATGAAATTCAATGAAGGCAAATGTAAAGTCCCGCACCTGTGGTGGTCAAGGGAGATCCTGTGAGGTCAAGGGAGATCCTACCCCTCTACTCAGCATATCTGCATCCAGTTCTGGGCTCCCCAATACAAGACATGGTCATACTGGAGCGAGACCAGTGAAGGGCCACAAAGATGGTTAAGGATTGGAACATCAGACATGAGCAGAGGCTGAGAGAGTGGGGATTGTTTAGCTTGGAGAAGAGAAGGCTGGGGTGTTGGAAATCTTATCATGTGTGAATACCTGATGGAAAAGAGTAAAGACGACACAGCCAGACTCTTCTCAGTGGTGCCCAGTGGAAGGACAAGATGCAATGTGCAGAATCCGAGATATAGGAAATTCCACTTAAGCTTCAGAAGATGGAATAAAAAGAAAAAAACAAAGAAAAAACCCAACCTTTCTTACTATAAGGGTAGTCCAACACTGGAATAGGTTGCCCAGGCAGGTTGTGGATCCTTAGAGGTATTCAAAACTAGGCTGGATGTGGTCCTGAGCAACCTGCTCCAGCTGACTCTGCTTTGAGCAGGTGGGACTACACGCGCTCCAGAGGTTCCTTCCAATCTCAACTATTCTGTGATACACTATTTCTATCACACCAAGAATTATTTTTATTGCTAAATTGACTGCACAAATACATTAATTTCTTTTGAAAAGATACATCATTGCTGCACATCTTCTTTTATTTTAAATTGATTTCTATAAACCCCAGATAACAGAAATCTAGCAGACAAGTTCATACAGGCATTTTTCTCAAGTACCCAGAGAACTTCAAGCCTAAAAGCCAGTCAAAGTAAACAGCTGGCACATTTGATGTCATCCTTCTTCACACAGCTCTCCATTTCAGAAGCAGCACTGCAAAGGTTTTCTGTATCACCACTTGCAATCTTTCAAAAACCATCCAAAGCCTATTAACGTCAACACAGACCAGTATTAAGCAGCTTTCCTTTTTACTTTTACTGCCACAGAGCTAGCTCCACAAGTGGCAGCAGTGGAGATATACTGTATAGTTGGTTAAAATGCACAAAAACAAACCATGCAGCCCTCCCACAAGCCTGAGCTATCCAAGGAGGAGGGGGGGGGTGACAGGGACAGAACAAACAGACCAAAAAACCCAAATCCACAACCAAAAACAAAAATCTCCCCAAAACACTCATATAAGATAGTTTCACATCAGGAAAAACTTCTTCCAGGAATGAGAAGCCTCAAATTTTGCTACCCAGCATTCTACTTTTCTCTGAAGCTCACATTCTTTCAGCAATATATATACATCATATATGAATAACAGCTAAAATATGCAAGATTATTTCCTGCAGCTGGTGGGAAACTGAAATAAAATAGAGGCGGTATGCAGAAAAAAAATTGCTCAATTTTACTGCATTATATCAACCCCCACCTGTATTTTCAAAGAGCAGCTAACTAAAAGTATTTGGATTTATAGGCTGGTACTTTTATCTAAACAAGGAGGGGGGAAGCCTTAAAATTTGAACCAAAGGGAGCTATCTCATTTTCATCTATCAATAATAAAGTAAAATTAGCTGAACTAGGATAGCCACTTTATAATTACCATGAACAGCAACAACTGATTTTTATTTTTTTTTAGAAGACTAATCAGGAGAACATTTAATGAAAGGTACAAAGACTAGAATGAAAGCATTCATCTGTCAATGATCAAAAAGATTATGTGATTGTTCTTTTATTCTTCAAATGTACATGTTCCATATTTCTCATTTTCCATCTCCAATCCTATAATTATTCAATTCAGACACACACTACCATAAGGAAATTGCTTTTTTCTGGAAAAAATGCCAACAGTTGGAAGAATTAGCAATACATTAACTGTCATAAAAAGGAAAAACTGCCATAAATTCTGCCATGAAACTTCCACTGGGTTGTAAAGGGGGGGGGAGGGGGAACGGGGGGACAAGAAGTGAAGAATAAAGCTGTAAAACCTTGCATGTCTCAAACACTTTAGATGACGATAAAAACATACAGTATGAATCAGAGTGTCCTTACTAATAGCCACATTTGTCACACAGTTCAACTCCCTTGCTCTGGTTTCTAACTAGATTGGAACAGTTTTTAAGCATGTTTCCAGGGTGAATAAAAAAGTTGTCTGAAGTCAGCCTATCATAAAAATATTCTTCAGCCACTGTATAAATCTCTTCCCACCTAATTCAAGGAAGATGCACTTATCTGAGATTCAGAATAAAAAACCTGAATGTTTTGTATCAATAACACAGATATCCAAAGCATGCTTCCAAACTCTCAGAGAACTAAATACCATTTTCTGGGTGCAATGTCCCCTGCTCAAATCACGCTAATTTTATGCTATTTTTCATTCAGATTTTCATTCAGAAAGCTGCTTGGTGTATAACATTAAGAGTTTAATACCAAAATTAATAGTTACCTAACCATAGCCTGCTTCTTACAAGCATTCAGAAAGAAATTCCAATTAAATATGCTGAATTTCTAAGTAGTTTGAGGCTCTTTTTTCTTTTAATATAACATCACTAAAAAAACTTTCATAACCTGTAACTGACTTCCTCCTTTCCATCCGTTACACTTTTAAAACGTAAATCACTGCCATTGAAAAATCTCTCCATGCCTTGAGCACACAATGAAAACAACAAGCATCATCAGTACACATAGCACAGCAGTGAAACCCACAATCTGTTTTAGACACCAAGACAGCGACAGCCAAGGAAGAGTCCCGAACAACATTTTTAGAACAATGTCTCTCATTTGTTTCCACTTGCTAAAAGATAAAATATGGTAAAAATCACTCTTAATTAGCTAAGCTATTGATAAAAAAAAAAAAAAAAATATAGTGGCTTTTTGTGGAAATTCCCACCATTATGACAAATGGCTGAATAAATAATGCTAGTAGAGGCATTTAGAAATTTATGTTGCATTAATACTAATTGAGGAAAAGAAGAAAAAGAGTGAGTTTTAGGACACACAGCAATCCCATAATTTGAGGGGAGACTCTTCTTCCACCCATTCTATTATCTGACAAGAAAATCCAGAGGTATGTTTCTTAAGAAGCTGCCTAACAGTGCAACTAAAAATAGAATAAGAGAGTACAAACGTTCCCAAAATTTTTCTGTTTCAAGCCTCACTTTCTATGGAGTTACACTGCAGAAGGCTCTTACTTCTATACTAATGTAAAATCAACACATGAACAGTCTGATGCTTGTGCAACTTAAATGTTTATTACTCTCAGATCTGTTCTTGTCCAATAAAAGGGAAAAATTCCATGTGTAGATACTTCCAATAAACAAGGTATTTATTGGCTTATGAAAGATATTTCACTAAAGAAGACTGTCTATTCAATATACGTCTTCAAAAGTAAACTACATTTATCTGATTTTGGAGTTATACATCCTGAACACATCCAGGAGTTTGGTTTCAGGTAATGTACTAAAGCTTAAAACAAGCTTGGGGGAAAAAAACCAAACAGATTTTACTTGTATCAGCTAACTTGTGAATGCCATCATCATCACCTTGTATTGAGCATGGCTTGAGACTCAATTAGGCATACATCTCAAGCACATCAACTGAAGTGAGTCAGCAATTTTGCCAAAATGAAGTTGTTACATTCACAATCAAGCTTCTCTGTACCAAAGAATTGGAATACAGAAGCTGAAGACCACCATAAAAACAACTTTTCCCTACTGGGAAAGGGAGATCATTGTAATGATGGGTTAGGAAACCCAAGATTAAAATTGTTCTGAGACTGTTCTCATGTAGTATAGAGTCATTTTATTATCTTTATGTCTTCTCATGATACTAAATATTTTCTTATAGAATTTCTCCCTCTACATCTCCAATTCAGTACATTGAAGTGATGGTTCCTAATTTATCATCTCTGTTATTAGTTGTCAGGTGCATATATATATACATGGAAACTTACCCAGATTAACAGATGTATATGGACAAACTCAAAGTCCTCAATTGAAAAAGTTTACTAGTATAAAAGGTTTTGATTATATAGCTGCATCCATACAAACGATTACTTTTAGCCACACACAATACCACTTAATTGAATAGTGCTCCACCAATGCAGGTAGGTGTATCATCACAAAAGCAAAAGCCAGGTCAAATTATTCTAGGATGCAATATTTCATATTAGAAGTCTTGCTGGCTTTGTTCCTCAGTGTTTGGTACAGCCCCTCCTCCCCCACCCAAGAAAGGGAGCATGAAAAGAATTTAAGCAAGATTTAAAAATATAGCCAAGATACATATATCCATTTCCTATTTCAGAGACACAAAAGTCACCACTATGTAAAAGCTGAAATCAAAGCCTTGTACACCACTCATAACAAAAGCCCCAGTATTTCGATGTATTCACTACATCAGTAGTCTTCTGTCTCTCTGGGGAACAAAGATGACAGTTGACTAAAAGGGCACCTTACTCAAACAGGAAACTGGTACATGAAACTTGCCATGATGTTTGACTAGCCTGAGTGGTCTACAGGGGTACCTGAAAGACACAGTTGCCATAAGCAATGTCTGTTTACCTGTTCTGGAAGGCCACTGATGGAAAGATGTTTTTCCTGTTTAGAGGCTGCTGACACCAATGGTGAGACAACAGTTAAGACAGAAAGGTGAACGCTGACATTGGTCACTCGTTAACTGACAAGGACAACCATCTTGGATGTGCCTGATACCACAACAAAGATCCAAAATTAGATTTTTAAGCTCAGCCTTCTCTACCTTCCCTACCTCTGTATAAACACCCCACCTTACCTCTACGTAAACATTTAATATTAAATAGAATTCTAGAAAGCATGTCTAAAAAGCGTAGCTCCAAAAACACAGAAGAGCTGAAACAATGTAACAGAGATTCACAAAAAAATAAGAATTCACTATTGCCAATCCTCATTCCAAAAAGCTGTCCTAATAAATCCTTCATCTATTCATGAAGCGATGAGGTCAACCCAAAAAAGTAACAGACTGAGCACCTCAAACTGCTCCCCAAAGACAGAGCAGTCTATATAGGATTAGGCTATTTTCCACCTAACAGAAAAGGACCTGCGAAGGCCACAGAAAGAAAAGAACAACGAAGCTTAAAGACTGAGAAACAAACCTGTAACTTAAACAGTAACAGTGAGGAGAAACTTTCAAAAAACTTGAAATCAGGGAAAATTAATCTTCTACACAGAAGCTGCAAATGGAAGGCAGCAGAGGCTATGGTGGCCTTTCCAGTGCCTTTGATTTAGCAACCTAATGTTTTGCAATTACGAGAACCAGAGTTCATGTATGAAGTAATTACAACAGTTTATTGTAAAAGGAGAATGCATTATAATAAGGAAGGCAGTAATACCTATAGTGTGTAAGAACAAAAGAACAGCCATTCTGGATGAGAACAAAGGATTCCCTGGGCCAGAATACTTCTCCTACAGCAGTCAAAATTAAACATCTTGGGAATAGTGCAAAAACAGACAAGTAAATAGCAGTATCTCCCAAAACACTCTTCCAGTCTCCAGCAAACTGAGAGCTCAGACACTTTCTGAGCCAGAAATGGTGCCTTTATACTTAACCACCTTTCTTTTCCGTTCACTTGTCAAGTTGCCACTTAAATTTACTTAAGCTTTTAACATTTCTTGAAGCAAGATGGTGTGAATATCAATGCTTATTTACATTTTGCATGAAGAATCTGTAGCTCTTGCACTGAAAATAACAATACAGAATGAATAAAAACAACTTACTGCATAAATACTGTTATTGTCACCAAAAAACTGAAAGGGAGGAAGGTAAAGAAAGGTTTTTATCACACAGAAGAGGCTTTGGCTTAAAGATGACGGAATTTTAAAAGCACCTTAGGAATTTTATGAAGCTGACATAAGGGCACACCTAAAATTACAAATAAACCTTCTCAGAAAATTATTTTTCTGGGGAGAAAAAAAAAGTTCAAGGCTTCAGGGCCACCCTTTAGGGTGGGGTTGGGTTTTTTAGTTGTTTTTTTTCCCCTTTAGGAGACTGAAACAGGAAAAAGGTGACAATAATTATTTCTAATCAGTAACTTCGCAGCCTATCAGTATCAGTGTTCATTATGCCACAGAAGTGTATTTGAAACTCTTATTCATCTGAAACTTCACCTTTCCTATGGAAGCACCTAAAACTACAGGTAGAAGTCATACCTAGATCCGTTCTAACTGTGGCACTGTACTGCCTGAACACAGCTAACTCCAAAAAGGCAAACCACCTGTGGGTTTTTCTCACTTCTCTGGGATTTGAAGCCAACAGCCATTTATCTTTCCTCAGAAGGAGTTTATAGTATTCTTATTGCTATTACCATAATATAAGGCTCACTTTAAAGTAGGTTAATAAAACCTGTTCTATACAGTTATTTCACACAGACAGAAGTATACAGAAAAGCTACGGTAAAAAACTGCTTCTTTGGTTCTCCAACTTCGGGGGGGGG
>VYXH01002823.1:194032-243434 GCA_013397275.1 Burhinus bistriatus | reverse complement strand
GGGGGGGGAGGCGGCCGAAGGGAGCGGGGAGGCGAAGGGCCCCAATCGGCGGCCGCCGGCCATACCTACCGCGGGGTACGGAGACCCGCCGGTCCGGGCCTGAGCCCCATGAGCCCCGCTGGAGGTGGCGGCTGCCGGGCGCCCGGCTTGCATCCTCCTCAGGGGCGGGAGGCGGCGGGGGCCGCGGCCTTCGCGGGTTGCGTTGGGGTTTCGTCCTTCGCCTTGTCGGGGGAGGCAGCCCGCAACCGGAGAGCTGTTTCTCCCCTCCCGCGGCCGGAGGGAGGAGCGGCTGCCGGTGAGGCAGAGCAGGTGAAGCGAGGCGAGCGTCAGGCTCCGGGGCTGCTCGCTTAAAATAAGGAAACCGGGGTGAGGCGATGGATCGAGATGGCGGAAACCCTAGACGTTTTCTGGTATGTCCTTTTCCTGCCTGCCTGTCACTTGGACGCTTTAAGAAAGGTCACGGTAATGCTATCGCCTCTGCCGAGAGATGTGGTTTCAGGAAGCACTTGACTTCCTGTCAGAAGTTGCAAAAGCAGTAAACCGAAATGACAGTCGTGTTTTTACAACACTTTGTAAATAGAAGAAGAGCGGGTGAGCAGTCAGGTGCCCCCCACACGAGGGAGACCTGCCCCCCCCGTGCAAAAGCCTTAAGAACTTGACAATGTTAAATTGCCCGCATTTGGCCTATTTAAGCTGTGATTGAACAGCTCCATCACACAATTTCCAATGCACTATGGAATGCCCTAAGATTCTCTGCTTGTTTCCTCCGCAAAAAGCTAGGTAGAGTCATGGGTATTAAAATTATTGAAACCTGACGGCCAGTGGGTCTGGGATCCACAGGACAGTGGTTCACTGTCTTTTCAACTGAATTAAAGAAAGGGGTGAGCATCCACCACAGCATAAATTACTTTTCAGTAGGTAATTCACTAGGGAGTTTGTACTTTTAACTGCAGGAAACACTTTACAATATAAAATGGTCTTACTGATACACGGTTCAAACTCCCGCTGAAGTTTTTCCTATAGTTGTGATATTCTTTGTTGTCTACTATGGGCTGAGCTAACGCTACACAATCTTGTTTTCCTTGTCTCTAAGATTTCTACCCCTCAGCCAAACTCAAATAAAATTAGCTAACAGCCTTATACAGGCATGTATGTGTACACACACACATACACACTGATTCTTTCCCTGAGAAATTAGACTAAATATACCAGCTCTTGAGTACAGTGAAACACGGAAAGGGTGATGGATAGAAATTGTGTACAAAATTGAACTATTGGAATTCTTTTATTAGTTGTTCGTGAAGGCGCTGCTGGTTTCCTTAATGCTGGAATGGAGTTTAAATTATGGGGTCTTTAACTTCAAGAAATAGGAAAATGTTTCTATTGTTTACTGGTATGTAATTTTCTAAGAAATGTAAAAGCTTTCATTTGAGTTTTACCTCAGTCAAAAGTAAAATTTAATAACAGTCACAAGAATCGGTATAAAAACTTTCTATTTAGATTGTTTTCTAAAGTATTTTTGCAATCTGCTTTTTTTTTTAAAAAAGTAGAGCTTTAGTATCTCCATGGTTGCTCCACTTTTTGAAGTAAATTTTTTTAGCTTGCTAAGGAGAAAGTCACTTGGCTACAAGTGAAACTTCTCCTTTGTCCCATGAATACCATTGAACTTTTGCTACCTCACATAATATTAAAAATCCTTGTTAAGAAAATGTCAGATTTACCGTGGCCTGTGCAGCTTTATTTTTGCTCTTTATTATGTAGTTGTTAGGATACAGATTTTATCGGCTGCTTTACTTTTTCTGCAGGTGCACATTCAGTGCAGAGTGAAACTAAGAAAGGTATAAAAATAAGTTTTACCTTTTCATAAGGAACATATACTTGATTTGCTAGAGTTTTTATGTTTTATCTTGCTAATTCCCTCTCTACATTTAGTTTGTAGATTGACTAGCTCAAGGCGCATAAGTACGAAAAAATTCCATGTGCTGGCTGCACTGAAGTAACTTTCCCCATGTAAGCTCCTTGCCTAGGGCCACCGTGAGGTCTTTCTCTTGCTTGTATGCCATCATTGAATAAAGATCACAGATTTATTTCATCTCAGGGTTTCAAAAAGTTCTGCATTATGCATTCAACAAGAGACTGTACCTGAAAAATGATTGTCTGAGCCAGTGGAATAAGCTCCATGAGCAGATTTACTTGTTAAATGCACGAAAACAAAGGAGCAGATTCAAAACTCTATGTCATAAACCAGATACCAGTCTAATGAAGTCTGGCAAGGACCTTAGAATATATTAGAATGTCTAATTTGTATCAGGTTCTGTATTTTATATTGTGTTTTATGTTCTGATACACTTCCAGTTTCTCCCCTGGACTTGAAGAAATTTTAACCAAAATAGTTTTGAATGTAATCGTAAAATAATGAATGTGTTTCTGTTTGCTGTTAGTTTTGTAAATGCTAGTCTTTCAGTCTAAATTTCAGCTCCATCCTCACAGACTAAATAACAGAGGCCTTGCAAATTTTCCTCTCCTTTTCTCAACCTTTTCTGAGAAAAAAATTTTGTGTATTATACTTCAAAAAAGGCTACTTTTGCAGAAATCTTTACTAAAAATAGAATGATTACATATCCTGCCATCCCAGTACAATGACAGAGACTTCAAAAAGAAACAGTTCTTATCAGTAAGACGGTTCCCTGTTGTATCTTTTTGAAGCCAGATGTTTCCAGCATGCAAAGATTCAATTTATTTTATGTGTAGACTTCTCAATACCTGGTTTGCTTTCAATTTAAAATTATACTTTGAATATGCAGATATTTTCTGTTTTGCTGGTTATGTAAGAAAAATAAAAATATAGTTACATCATTGTAATGGCAGTGACTGTGAAATTCTGTTTATAAATTACGTGTGAAGAAAAAACATTTTCCTTACTGACCAAGACCGAAACTTCTCAAATCAGCAATGTAAGGCCATTGATATTTTCTAAGAAGAAAGGTGCACCTGAAACTTAGCTCTTAGAATTTGTAATATACCATACATAAATTAAATAAATGATCCTATCTTGAAATAAATACACTATAGAAAAAGCACCGTGGATTGTAACAGGTGGGACATTTGTCTACAAGATACAACGCATGAGAAATGTAATGGTGAGTAAGTGACAGGCACAAATTTACCCGTGGAAGAGAGAATAGTGAGGGGGCTGAATGTGTGACAATATTGCTTGCAGTAAAGTATGGCTATGGGATTATGGAGACTCCTGTGCAGATAGGGTTGAGTCTTTCTGTCTTGTATGGTAGCGGGGGTATCCTGCCATCCTTGGCCTGAGGGCTGTAGAACAATTATCTGAATCACAGTACCATACTGTTCACTGCTCAGCTTGTTGCTAGGGTTTTTTTCTCGCTTCCTTATCATCTTTATCCACCACTATCTTTTGTCTTCCTCTTTCCTGTTTCTGCACTTTCTTAGTAAATTGTTTTAACAACCTATATAAAAGTGTGTAATTTCTTCTCTTAACTGTATATATTAGGTTCCTAGTCTTATCTTTTTTTTTAATTACCCTGTTAATAGCCTGATGGACTATGTACTCAAAATTAAATTCTCAATAGTTATGTCAGCAAGGCTCCATTTTGGGTACATGTATTTTAAATGTATGACACTTACCTGTATCATATAATGCAAAGCAGTTTTAACAAGGCTCTTCACAAAGGACCTTAAAGAATTTAAGTGTTCCTGGGGATAAAAGGGGAGGTCCTCACATGGGTCTATAAATGATGATAGAGAGGAAAGAGAAAATAAAACATTTCACAGTGGATGGTGTTACCAGTAGACTGTCACAGGAATCCATCTGGGACCAATCTTGCTCAGTGTTATCCATGAGTGACCTAGAAAAGAGACTGAAGAGAAATGACAAAATAGTCTCACATTACCAAGTATCATGAGGCAAAAACTAAAATGAAGCACAAGGAGTTGCAGAAGAATCTCAGTGTGACTGCTGCGTGACATACCAGCAGATGGGAGTTCAGCATTCAAAACTATACAGGGGGAAAGTATACAGGAAAAGAGTTTAACTTTACATACCAGAGTTCCTACCAATCAAGAAGGAAATCTTGGCTGTCACTGATTTCAAATCAGTCAGAAGATAAAACTATGTTAGGAGTTATTAGGAAAGGAATAAAGAATAAGGGAGACAACATTGTTACACCTCACTATAAATCCGTGCTGCTCCTGTAGACTGTCTGTATCTTGCATTTCCAAAATGATACTGTAGCATAGAAAAAAGGTACCAGAAAGAGAAGACAGGCGTAATCAAAGATACAGAAAAAATTCTCTAGATGGAGAAATTAAATATGTTATGACTTCTCAGCGTAGGAAAGAGACTTTTCATGAGGGTAGTAGAATTCTGTAAGATCGTGAATGGCCTGGAGAAGATGACTAGGGAGTGCCTGTACACTCTCATAACAAGAGCTATCAGACAGAAGCTTTAAAACAGAGAAAAGCGGGTAACAGCACAAATGAATAATGGAACTCACTGCCATGAGATGTACTGGGGGCCAAAAAAACCTTTTTTTCCTTTAAAAAATTGACAAATTCATGGAAGTATTGTTCATACAACAGCAACGTTTTAGAAGTAACTTGCTCCTAGCTTCGCAATGTCAATCTATAGTCTTTACTAAGACATATTAAAAAGCGTATTAAGTTTTGATAAATTAGAGTACTAGAAGAGAAAAAAATATCAGAACTCTGCAGAGCCTACTAAGGAGTAATGAAAATCAAAGAGAGAAAGTCAGGCTTTAAGCTTCACGTACAGTGTCTGAACAGTGAAATAATCAAATAGCCTACCCATATAGCCAGATGGCTCTCATCCCTTTTCATGTGGTTTTACATTGACATCAGATACAGAATTTCTCTGAATGAGACGAAAAAAACTATCAGAATCTGCTCTTTTGACTTAGATGAGGACAGGATTAAACCCTCGTATTACTGAATTGATACCATAATTATAGCTGAATTGGCACATTACCATTTAGAAATGGCTTCAAGTTGCGCCATGGGAGGTTTAGACTGGATATTAGGAAAAAATTTTTCACTGAAAGAGTTATCAAGCATTGGAACAGGCTGCCCAGGGAGGTGGTTGAGTCACCATCCCTAGAGGTGTTTAAAAGTCGTGTAGATGTGGTACTTAGAGACATGGTTTAGTGGCGGACCTGGTAGACTAGGGTCAATGGCTGGAGTAGATGATCTTAAAGGTCTTTTCTAACCTAAATGATTCTGTGATTCTATGATTTTTTTTAGAGTTTAAATAATATATATTTGCATGCTAAAGGTTTAGTTGCCTACAGTTCAGAAACAAAACTGCATCCATTTCTGAATTTGGTGGAAATGCAGTGTGTCTGACACTGAAGATTTTTATTTGGCTTTACTTTGCCCTTGGTTAAATGGGACGTGGCTGACGGGATTTTGCTCAGTGACGGAGGGTTTGTAGGGGACACTGCACTAGAACTTGCAAGCTGCAAAGCTGGGTATATAGTCTGCTAGTGAGCTATGCAAAAGTGGAAATTGCACTTGGCTCACATTTCACCCTTGTCATTAGTGCTTCTTGCAGCATGAAAATATCTTAAGAAAATATCTTTTCTCAGCCAGGAACGATGATTAATCATAACTGAAGGGAACTCCACTGAAGAGTACCTAGTTATAATAGAGGTTGGACTAAGACTGATTTATTCGTTCGTATTCCAAGATCTCTCCTTTTCCTCTGCCGAAATATTTGTGGAGATTGAAAGAAAAAATGCTAATCCTTTCCAATAAATAAGGCTAAGAGAGCCTTGGGACATACCACAGACTACCTGTTCTGAATTGTCCCCACACTGGTGCCTGGACCTCGGATGCACTCAAGAGGCTCTGAAGCCCTTGACCCTCCAGAGCTGGGCTGAAGGGCTGCTCTGAAACCCCAGCAGCAGCTTGCTGGGCAAGAGCGAGGTGGGAAAGGGCTGTGTGAAGCTGTGCTGGGGCCCTCAGCCCTGCTTCATCACTGCGGACTGGCGATCTGGACTCTCAGCATACCCACTCTCAGACCTACTCTGATCTTCTTGCTTGGGTGCCATGGGTCTGCGCCAGGTGGGTAGAAGTCCTGCCCTGCTGTCACTCTTGGCTCCCTGCTCACCCTGCTGCTCCCTGGCAGGGGGGTACTAGAGTCTGATGAGAGAAATAAGCACAGCTGAACCCCACGGGCCTTGAGAGTCACCTCCTACTGGAACAGTATATGGAGGTCAACCAGCAATAACTCTGAGCAGCCTTGACCCTCCTGCGAGACTGACTAGGTAACCAAGTCCTTGTATCAGGCTCTTCCTCATCCCTCCCCTACAGCTGCACAAGGTGTAAGAGGCTTATTCCCCAGCCTGCCCTCTGTATCTTTCTTCTTGCACTTCATAAATGATGCACCAGCTGTTTCACTCTCTCACTACGCTCTCCATCAAGAATTTTACAATCAACATTTAAAATGGTCTGCCTAACTCTTTATGGCATGAGACTGCTTATGAGGTCCTGAACCAAAACTGCCTTTGACTTACAGGAATTTACACCCTCCAGTAGTTCTTTGGAAATGTTTTTTAGCACTAAATATATTTTAAAAAGTAAAAAATCCAGCCCACGTCCAGTTCCTTAGCTTATCCTTGGAAGAATAAGTCCCTGCTTGAGCAGACCTCTCAGAAAATAGAGCAGAAAGGACTGGGCATCGGTCTGAAATGAGAACCCATAGTCAGCATGACCCAGTGTGCAGAAACAGACTATAATTATATCTGTGGGGTTTCATTCACTGATTTAGCTATTTCATGTTTATGAAGTTTGACCAGAAAGACTCTTTTCTGTAAGGCCTTGTTAAGGATATTTACAACACCCATATTCTGACATTCTTCTACTGTGCTGAAGGAGAAATGCACAATTTCCTGTCAATAATAAAAAATATCCTTGAGTTGTCCAGAACTGACGTTTTCCCTGCCTTTAATTGTGTTTACAACATTAATTTCTACTGTGGTTTCAAACACTGTGGGGATCATACCCTGACAAAACATTAGGTTTTTCTGTGTTTCCACCAAAATTTGAAAATTTTGCGTTTCAATTTTTGGTGGAAAAGGGGTCCCTTCTATAAAGGTCATGCTGGAGCCCTTCTTCCTCCAACATACCATGGGTAACCCCGCACGCATGTATTTATGTCAGCAGAGGAAGCTTATGTAGCTTCAAAAGCACACAGATTGCCTTCTACAGCTAGACTTGGCTGTTCATTTAAGTTCTGATTCAACAAGCCATCTTGTCAGAAAATCATTTTGTCTATTACAGGAGCAAAATTTGAAGTTCAAACACTGACATTCTGCTTTAAGTCTTGTGAGTGCTGAAGGGAATAAAATCGACTATTAAATTATGTTCCCCAAAGAAAAATCCAGTATTGCGGAATGTTTGTATAAAACATGCTGGTCTATATATATTTCACTTCCTGCAGTGATGTACTTCATATTGTTCATAGAAAATTGGAGGTTTTTGAGATTCTTATTAATAGGAGAAAATTCACTTTCTTGTAGTACTGAGAATCATAATGGATAAGCCGGGATGAGGCAGGAAATGGAAGAAATGTCTCAAGTCTTGTATGCCCTTTATTAATAATGAGTGGAATGTAAGTGCCTGAAAGTATTTTAGTATTCCAGGCAGACAATTAAAATTAGATGGGGACCTAGAGCTCATTAAGAAACATGAGACTGATTATTCTGCACTATGCCTCTGCCCCCAAAGAGCATCATTTCATTAAATCTTGCTTTTTATAAACCTTTCTCTTACCCTCTTGTCACACAAACCAAACATAAGCAAACAGAAGAAAATATACCATCTCTATCTTCTTCTCACATTTCACATTTTATAATGGAGACATCAGTTCTTATCTCAGATTAATGTCTATGTACACAACAGACTAGCAAAATCTCCAGACTAAATGGATCCATTAAGGATGACCCTGCAATCGTGGTGAGACGCTCTAACCGATAACTATGTCCCTAGACAGTCCATGTCACCACAGATTTAAAATGTTTGCTTGCAGGCTACAGTTGTCCCAGAAGAACAAGTTGCACAGTATCTCATTGATAACTGATAAGTAGTGATCTTACAATCGACTGCACTACTTCACTATTTTAATTCAAGAATTGCCACATTTTACCCTTCATTAATCTCGTGATATACCAGAAGCTACCTGTAAAAGGTTGGGTTGATGGAAGTATATTGTATTAATCCATTGAACACAACAACATATGGATTCCTGCAAGTTTCAGTTGTCAGTCTAGGGTGTTGGTAACAAATGAAAATCATTGCCATGTGATGAGTTTTTTAGGGTACAGCTTCATGTTGCACTTAATCCAATTTAACCGCGGTCTGCTGCCAAAGTGCTGATCCTGCTCTTCCATTCTCCCAGGCCTGGCTCCTGTCCTTGCGTTAGCAATCGCATGCCCACATGGTGATTTGGATCAGTTCACTGATCCCACGGGAAATACATGCATATCCTGCTGGATTAGTCCCCTGTGGCAGCAGTCTCTGGGTGTCACACAGCAGGGACACCCATGCGTGTGGGAGGGAGGGAGGCCAGCGCATCCCTTTCACTGGTAGCCCACAGTTAGCTCAGATGAGGCAGAAGGTGAAACTCCATCCAGAATGTCCTGTATGGAGCGGGGTGGTGGCTCCAGCTCTTTCATACCACAAAATCCACCTTCTCAGCTTGCAGCAATGAATGCTCCCACCCATGGTTTAAGCCCAGAGCTGCATATCCGGAGCGGTTGGTCTTTGCAGAGCAGGTACAGAGGCAGGCCGTGGAGGGATGACTTCCCTGCCACTAAACCTCTTTGCCAGGTAATCAGAGACCCTCATTACTTAAGAACACCAGCCTGCAGCCTCCCCAACCCTAGAATTTAACACCCAAGAGTGAAAAACCAGAAATCTCAAATATCCCCAAAACTGTGAGGGTTTCTATTAGGAAAATAAATTACAGCTTGTAAGCTGTTTTCCAACATTTGAACCTACCATCATCCCCACTAAGTATGCGTGTGGGGTAGTTACAGCCTGTAATAACTGTGTCCCTGCAAGAATGCAAGTCCTGTGCATGTGCCCTCCCACCTTCCCCATAGTTCCCATCCCACAGGCTTCTAAAAGTAGTTTCCCAGTAAGTTCCTGTAGTGCTCGCGGTGCTCTGACATGCTCCAGCAATCTTCCACCTCCTCCTGCAGACCTCCTTTCATTCACAAAAATCTGCTGCAACCTCCCACTTGCACCAGACCTTTGGCTAGATCCCAAAGCCTTGCGCTCCTTTGGCTTTTACAGTTGCCATCTCGGTTTTCCTCCCATCTTTTTCAAGAGAGCAGGCTTCCTGGGGATTTTGGACTGAACATATCTGTTCTTCCAGCTGAGATAGTGGGTACCTGATGCTTTACTTGCAAAGAAGAGCAGATTTTCCTGCTCTGCATCTGTACCGGTGTTCTTCCCTGCTCAGAAGTAAATTTACAGGGGGAGTTTTGGACTGTAGGCTCATATTAACACTGCAGTGGAGTAGCAGAGCTGCACAGACTTCTCGTTCCACTGTGTCCTGATAGCAGATTTGCCTTATCACCATAACTGCTTGTAGAAATGGTCAGAGGGAACTGCAGGAGACGACAAATCTGCATTTATTTTCTGATGAGGCTTAAGAAATACACAGATTAGTCCCCGAACCTGCTACCAAGAATTATCTGTACTGACTCTGTATCTTCTGATGCTGCGATTGTCTTCCACATCTATGCTCAGTTTTGCTCATTCTGCTTCTTGCACCTAGACTATATCCTGCCCACAGCTGTACCTTCCTCCCAAACTCCCTTGGTGCACTTGGCCTTCCCCTCCCTTCTCCTGAGAAAGCTCTCCAGTGCCAATGCACCACCCACCCATACCAGATACGGAAAAGCTGTAGTTTTGTGCACTGAGGGGCTCAGGCAAAACATACTGATATCAGTGGAAAGATTGTCATTAACTTCACTGGACTTTTGGTTTCTGCTGTTTCTAGGTAGTACGTAGGCTCCTTAGCCCATGGCACGTCTTCCTTGTCTTCCTCTCACACATGTATGGAGGCTGACACTGTAGCCACTGACTTATTTCCATGAGCAGTTTTCTCAAAGAGCAAGCTTGCCTTGCATTATAGTGCAGCCCTATGCTGGCATTTATTTGCGGTTATGGAAGTAAAATAAAAATGTCTAACCTGGTCCTTATTAGAGCTCAAGGTTTTACCATGTGTTTTTATGTCATTCTTCCAGCAGAAACAGAAGAGCATACATTCATCTTCTGGGTGTTAGATAAAGAAAGAAGCACTTTCAAAGGATGTGTATCTGTGACTTTTATACACGTAAAGTGCTTGTATATAATGATTTGGGTGTTTAACCAACTTCTGTAGAGATTGTTTTTAAAGTACTTCAGTTCACCTTTAAAATGGAATTCCAGGCTTACAAGAATTCCATGTGCGAATGAGGGCACAGCGTCATTAGGGATTTTCACTGCTCAAAGACTGCCCCTCCCAGTGACCATCTCCTCCTTCAGCACTGGCATCATTTCATATTAACTTAATCTGAACTGGACACCACGCCTCTCCCCTACAGATCCCGCGCTGAAGTTTCCTCTGCTTTCCAGAGGGCAGACACAGTGGAGGACAGAGCAGGGAGGAGCAGCTCTGGGGAGAGGTGTCAGGGTGCAGCAGTCCTTGCACACAGGTCCTTGGCTCCAACTTGAAGATCTGGTTAGAAGTGCCTCGGGAGTTGCCATCCAGAGACTCTCCTAACTCCTCCCATCCCAAAGGTTTGACACCCAGCATCTCAAACTCTCACACATCAGCCCTTCCCAAACTATTTCAGCACGCAATGCCAGGGCGACCCAAATCTCTCCTCCTAGCAGTTCTGCCTCCCAGAACTCTCCCATCCAAGTCACAATTCATTGCAAATCCCTTCTGCTTTGAAGACCTCCTCAAGACCAGTTGCCCGAGGGCCCATCCAGACCCTGCTTACAATCCTCTCAGCCCTTGCAGCAGCAGCATCCGCAGCCCCACAGGCTATGGAGGTTCCTTGTTGCCCTCCCAAGGACTGTAACAGCCCTATACCTGAAGCTCTTTCCTAAGCATGTCCGAGTTTGACCCTGAAGTTTGCAGGATAGCCCAAAAAACTGTTTCTGTATATGCCTGAGAAGACGTCAGTGTGAAAAAGAGCAGTGTTTAGGAGAGGCCTGAAACTGAATGTCACTCAGGAATGAGATGCTCTTCCAGCAAACTCCCTTAATGGACTGTATCTAGCTGGCATGGCCTCACCAAGCGGCAACTCGGAGAGCTGGGGCCCCTACCAAATGTGATGATTGTGGCTTCCTTTTTAAAGACAGGATCTGTACTGAGTGGTTGTACAAACAGATTAACAGCTTGGGAAGTCACCCAGGAGGCAGGAATCTGAAATCAGTGCATCCTTATTCTGTTAGGACCAAGTGTAGATTCAGAGTAAATTCTGTATCCACTTAAAAATAATCTTTTGCTGGAGTGTCTATACATCCCTGTATTTAACATACTGCTGTTTTCTTTGGGGATGAGTCTGCTGTCCCCACAGGAGCCAATTTTGCTTTGTCTGACTGATGTTTATTCTCAGTTACAAAAACTTCCCCAAACCTGCTTGTGGCTTTGCTTCTTAGGGCTGGGTTTCATGCCCGGGGTTTAAACCCTGCAGTTAAATTGGATTAAGTGCAACATGAAGCTGTACTAAGTGATTTTATCATCTTTTAGAGTAAGAGCATTGGGTGCTGCAGCATAGTTGGCTTTTTTATTGTTCTTTACTATTCTGCAATGTCAAGGTCTCTTTTTATAATACCACGTAGGATTTGAGCAGTTTCAACAATTTTTTTAAAAGTTGTAGGAAGAGATGACTTCCTGCCAGGGACCAACCATCTCTTGCTTAAATCCATCCAGATATTTTGATTTTCCAAAACATACAGCAGCCCTACGGTCTTCAAAAGCGATACTGAGCTATGCAGGAGGTATTTTTGATAGGATAAGCTGAAGCTTGTGATAACTGCGAGTGAAAAAATCAGGAAGGCAAGGATGCGAGAGGGTTTTCTGGGAAGGTCCCACCCTGCCTTTTCCCGCCTCTGCAGTGTATTTTTCTGCCACCTGGTGGTGGGAATCACCCGCCGCTCCTCCGGGGGTGGGATTTGCTGGGGACCTCGGGCTGACGCTTAAGGAAGATTTGGCTGAGCAAGGAGTCCGGAGTTGCCGGGAAAAAAAAAAAAAAAAAAAAAAAAAAAAAAAAAAAAGGGTTAGAGGAAGGTAGGAGAGCATTGTATATTTTATCCCTATCGATATCACCTTGAATCTGTAGTCGCAGACTGGCACTTCGTTGCAAAAAACCCGACCTGGGCAAAGCAAATAAATCCCTCCTGTTCTGCAAGCTGCCTCAAGACTGGTCGGAGATGGCTCAGGGCTACTCTGATTCCTCCCGGCTCTGGCAGGCTCCCTGAGCTGGAAATAGGTGGCACAGAGCAGCACCTTGGGTCTGCCTCCCACAGCCGGGGTGGCAGCAAGTTAGGAGAGGGAGCAAGTTCATCAGCCGTGTGCTGTGCATAGAGTCACTGGGCACTGGGGCAGCCATCTGCCCTGAAGCTGATGTAGTGGAGAAAGGATGAGTCACACTTGCAATGAATGCATGAAATAAAGAGCCAGACCCCCAAAAAACAACCAAACAAAAAACCCCAAACCCCAGCCTGGGTTTCCGTAGCTCGATCAGGAATGTGATGGAGAATGATCGCAGTCTGGTCCCAAACAGGGGGAGGAGATGGTCTGCGACAGTAACTTCTTGCCCTGCTACGGCAGAGAATAGCATGACCTCATATTCCTGCTCCCTGCAGAGTAGCAGAAGTCCAGGGTGAAAATGTAGAGGACATGGAGGTCCTCTCCCCTCCCCGGCCCTGCATTTCCATGCTCAGTTTCTCAAGGGAGGTCCTCCCACCTGCCCCCAGGTTCAGCACTCAGCCAGGCCCTGCCAGCATGAGACATCAACAGCTCTAACTTTAGGAAACTCATGCAGCAGTGGTGCCCCCTTACCCACCCTTGTTTGGATCAGATTTCAGTAAAAATGCGTTCAATAACATTAATGCAGTTAGGTGGTTATAGAACTGATCTCAGGCACTCTGTTGAAGTAAAGTACCAGCCTGAAGGAGCTGCACCAATTGCATTAACCTTTACTTGAAACATTTTTTGTAAGGTAAGACCTTTAGGACTGCCATCTAAGTAGAAGACGTTTCCAATTTTTACTACCAAGGAAGCATGGCATGGCTCCAGGAGCATTGATTTTATTTTATTTTTTTTGTTTAAGATTATCAGGCTTGATTAAAGTATTTTTCCCAGCTGTAAGCACTGGAGGTTCAATTGGGAGTAAAAAAGCCCTATATGGGCTATGATGGAAAGAAGCTCTAACAGGGATATACATTGCAGTCAGCTGAATCTCACAGGAGGAGGATAAACACAATTTCACATAAGCGGACAGCTGAGGTTTCATCTTAATCTTATGAGGGTTTTATTCGCCACTAACAGCAGAAACAGGTCGAATGAGGGGTTGCAAAAGCAGCTACAGAGTGAGTGCTGTTGAAGTGCCTTACTGTATTTCATGCCTAGCTCTTGCATCATTTTTATTTAGCTATGCAGCTTCCACAGCTTCAAATTTTTATTTCCCCCTCACCCTCAAAATACAGCAATGGTGTTACTGAGGCAGATCCACTTTCACCACAGTCTCCTTATGAGTGTTTCAGAAGGTCTTATGGCCATTTTGGCACTGCAGAGAAAGCCAGCTTTTTCTTTCCAGTACATCTGCTGGCAAAGACAAACCTATCTGATGATCTTCTGCAATGATTAGGATTCCTTTAGGATGCAGTCAGTGACAGTTGTAACACTCCATCAAATCAGTGTTTTGTATGTCAGTACAAAGGAAAATAATAACATGTAGTTTCTATGAGCTGTCCCGTTGCCAAAAGGCTTTGGGCTCTGCGTCTCGTTGAAAATGACCCTTTACAAAAGCACAAGTGGCTTGGCTATGTCCAGCCCAGCTGCTACCCAAGAAAGCAGTCATGGAGGCTACACAAGGAAGAACTGTGCCTGCTGTGGCACGGGCTTCACCCGTGAGGGTGCACTGCCTATGCCCCACCTTTTGTCCAAGCTTACTCAGGCCCTGCTGCAAGAGACAGACCTTCTTCCAGCTCTTCACTGAGCTCTCTACACTTATGAAACACATACGCCAGCTCCCCCGTCCAAAAAGGTGACAAACTGATTCCCACACCCTGCCCATTTTTCCCTAACTGCCCCCCTTCACCCTCCCATAGGCATTGTGCACTGGGGTGCTGCTGAGAGCTTCCAGGTGATGGGGTAGATGCCAGCAGTGGATGGCCACGGATCTTCACATAAGCCTCTTAAAATGTACTTGTGATTTGAATCGATTTTTCACATCAGATTTTGGATGAGAAGGCACATTTTAACTTTAATTACATCAATCCCTGTTGAAAATGAGATAAAAATCTCATCCCATATGACTGTCTTTCTACCTTACTGGGCTGAAGAGATGGAGGAGCTTGTTTTCTCCTTGTCAGAAAGCTTTCCCATGTAATTTTACAGCATTAGTGGCTTTTTAAAACACATCCATCCATGTGGTAGACAAGTGAATGGATTTGCTAGAGTGCAAACTTCCAACAGTTTATGATATAGAAAATAGACATGTGACCTGTATATCAAAACCCCCCAAAAATGCTAAATAAGTATTTCACCTGGTATGGGCAAAATAGTAGACAGAAGATGTTATCCTGTAGGGATACAGTTAAGAGAAAATTTGTTTTGCTTAACTTGCATGGCAAAGGAAAGGCTGGCTAGTCTACCGCAAGTAAACCTGGTGCAAAACCCCCTTAGCTCCTCAGAGGATGGCAGGGAGACAGCTCCTCCTGGGAGCTGTCCTGGGGGACCCCCCAGCCCATGGGGTGACATCTTGAAGCCACGGGAAAGGGTCTCCCTGGATTACCTTAGAGACGGATAGGGGTTACTGCCTATAGGGTACAGGACTAACTGGGATGCAGGGGAAGGGCACCTTGGACCTGCCTTATCAAACTCCGTTGCCAACTCTTTCAATGGGTGAGGGACTCTATTCTCCGTGCACACGCGTGCATGGAGGTCTAAGTGTCAGCTACTGGAGTAGGAACTGTGGGTCATGGGGGCCCATGCATCTGCGGTGCCAGCAACATGCACATCGCTTGAATATGTTTGACTGTGTGATCACTTGCATGTATCAAGTTGGACCAGCTGTAACATAGGGTAAGAGTAGTGGGAGCCAGGTATCAAAGCAGCTATAAATCTGGCCGGGCTACTGGAGGGGCCAGGGATTCCAAGCCAGCTGCTGGAGAAAGTGTAGGGGATGAATCTAAATACAGGAATTCCCAAAACAGTATGTAGAGCGCTAGCACTCCCTAACACAGTCCAGAGGGCTACAGAATCCTGTTAAGCAGCAAAATTTAGTCTTCCCTGCTGTAAGTTTGATGGGCGTTACAGGTATATTAAGATAGAGAAGATTGACACTGGTTCATTAGTTTCAAGTGACGGAGCACGTATGAAGAAGCAGCAGTGAGGTGGTATCAAGTTTTGTTAACACGCAACGGTAAGTCATACTCTTACATCACTTCCATTATTTTGTTATAACACAAGTTTTATTGCTGTTGCTTATTCCAAATGTCATTTGCCATTGTCTGTTTACCTGAGTGGACACCTCATTAATACATTTAATTAAAAACATAACAGGATTTAAATGGGTCCTTAACAGGCACATAAAGCATTATATTACAGTGCACATCCACATTACTGCCATGTGGAGCACAGCCAGCCTTTTAATCTGAGCAATGCCAGAGCTTTGCTCCCATTATCTGTATGGACGTACAAAAGAATTTAAGGCACATGTGACCTGCTGCTTTCAAGTAACAGTGAGGCTAGAGGGGTCATGCAGACAGCGTGGCTTCGATTACTATTTCTTGGCAATACTTGTTTCTTTCATGATATAAAATTGAAATGTAGTATAAAAAAATACATCTTTTCACAGGGTCTAATAGTGCCGAGTGCGATTTCAACATTTTAATGCTATAGTATTTAAGCTTGAGGTACATTAAGAGTGCAAATTCTGCTGGAGTTTCTTCAGGATACCGTGTTCAGTACGAGAGAGACTGATCTTTTCCTCTTGCTTCCCAAGAGAGGCTGCATTTTAAGTTAGAAGTTTTTCTTAACCTCTCCCATTGGACATATTATCCAGAGACGTTACTGATAGCTATCCCTGCAGTAAGAGGAATCAGGGTAACGGGGTACCAGAATTTACAAACACTTCTTGAATACACTTTACATCCGAGAGTCAGCTTCAGCTTGGTT
The DNA here is from genome assembly GCA_013397275.1 of Burhinus bistriatus. NCBI lineage: Eukaryota > Metazoa > Chordata > Aves > Charadriiformes > Burhinidae > Burhinus > Burhinus bistriatus. The sequence continues at coordinate 226,981 of VYXH01002823.1, read as the reverse complement.
TTCATTGAAGTTTAGATCTTTTTTGACTTGGTTCTTTTCTTCCTCATCAAGTTGGGCTTCAATCTCATTTGGATCAACATAGGTATAAAAATAAGCCATGACAGCAAAAATGATGCAAACTGCCAACAGCAAGGCAGCAAACAGCACGTACTCTGCCCACTGTAAAAAAAAAAGAAAGTATCAATATTCATTCCTCAAAAGAATTGCACCTTTTTACTGTTTGCAAGGAATGAAGTTAATTCAGAATGTGAAACTGAGCACATATAACAAGTACCATATGACTTAAAGGACATATATAATACATATTTAAAGCAACTCAGAATCAAGACCCTTTCAGTAGTTCTATCTTCAATGAAGAGACAGAAGTTGTATAAATGCTGGAAAATTCTACAATATCATCTTCCTGGACACATGGGAATGAAGCAATAGTCTGAAAAAGAAACTCCGCCCCTCCTTTTGGACAGGAAATGTCATTTTCAACCAGGCTGGCAGCAATCCTGCTTCCACTTAGGTCAGCAGGAAAGTTTCTACTGACCACAGCTCTGGGGAGAGAGCAAAACCAGGAACTTTGGTTTCAAAGTGCTGCCTCCACCTGAAAAGCCTCAACAGATCTGATTCATGCTCTTTCTGGTTAATTTAGCTAAAACCAGGACTGCCAGACCTGTTTCAAAGACAGGCTCTCCCTTCTCTCAGATATCCCTTTTGATTCATTAGGGAGTGCCACAAGTAGTCTGACAAAGTCTTGTCCAAGTGCTCCTCACCAGGAGAGCCACAGCTTTCATACCCAAAGGAGTGACATTTGAAACCAATGGAGCCAGAAGACGGGACATGGCAAGGCTGAGGTATGCAGGTGAAAGTTCATTAGCAGTGAACAGAATTTGGGTAGGTTTTAATCCCATTAGTCCAGAATTTCAGCCCAGAAGTTCACAGCATTTCCACACCATGAGAAGCAATTTATTGTAGAGATGCTAGAAACTGCTGCCAGCAAGAGAAGGAGCCTGACAGAGCAAGAGTTAGGAATGGCAAACAATAGATAAGAAGTAGAAGCCTTTGTTGAAATAGCATTTGTTAGAGTTGTTTCAAGTTTAATTTGTGTATGTACATGTGTACACACATTGGGGAAGTGCTGGGGAAAAAAAGACCAGCAGAAGTGGCTCCCCAAGACAAGTTACCACCCTGTTGTCACAGCCTTCAATACTAGTCTTAATCCAGATAGCTTATAAAGATTCATAACTCCGTTACTTTTATACTGTAATGAGATTCAGTCAGGCACTAGTTCTACAACTGACTGGTACGCATCTTGTACACTAACCACTTACATTCCAATTACAAAAGCAAATCCACCATAATGCTGATGTTCAAAAGTTGTGGTTGAGGATTACCAGCCATGACTCCCCCCTGTGTTAGAGCTGCTTTCTCACAGTGTAATATAAAAGCACGCCAATTGCTTGTGTGGTTACCTGCTCACTGAGTTTGGATGCTCCGGCCACGATAAGGACAATTATGTTACCAACAGCCACTGTTAGCAGCCACCCTGCCTGCAGCACTGCCTTCATATTAGATGGAGCCTGTGGAAATAAAGGCACTTAAGTTTTACTCAAAAACCGCTATCACTTATTTTCTGATGTTTACTGCATTCTTTACGCTATAACAAACACTGGTTCTCTGGGGGGTGATTTCTTGGTTTGTTTATGTTGTGGTTTTTTTTTTTTTTTAATTAAAAATTTCTAGGGAACTGACCATGCCTGGGGAAGGCTTTGAGGAACAAGAGATTACTAGTACTGACTATAACACTTTTTAATTTGTACACACTGAGTAACTAAGAGGCACATTTTATGTCTGACTCAGTCACACTGGTACAGATTAAATGAAGAAATGAGTGCATCATAGTCTAGCAAGCCACATCTTACAATGTTCCCATCACTGCAGTTTATAGACTTAGAATTAAGGGAAGAAATACACAAAGCTAATAATACAAAACAGAGATGGAAGACAAAGGAATTAAGAGTGCATAATTAAACTGCTGCTAAAGACTGTATGGAGGAAACGAACGTGGAGATAAGCTGTCAGTGCTTGTCCATTTTGTATTTGAGGGCTCGCTAGTTTGGTTTTACAGCAGCAATACAGTTCCACTTATTTTCAGTGGAAAGTCACATGTGAGAAGGAGATTTGAGGCCTAGAGGTCAAGTCTTCAAGTGATATAATTCAACATAGCTTCATGGAAAACACCAAATGCTAGTCAAATAAGGCCAAATTGTACCAGCCTATAGTTCTACTAGGGGGCTCTGAAGGACATCATTGTTCAAACAAAGCAGCAATATGGAACCACCACTTAAAAATAATAAATCATAGATCTTCATTTGTACCAGGGTAAGGACTCCACTGAGGGCTCTTAACACAATGAGAGTTCTGAAGGGCAAAACGTACCTGTGAGTATGAAAACTCCAGCCCAGTGACGGAGAAGACTACTTCTGCACATGTAAGAATAAAATATTGAGGGATCTGCCAGGCCATGTGGACTGTGTTGGGAGAGATATCTTCGGAATATGCTACTTTAAGAGTTTCTCCAGAACACTGGAAGTTAAAATAGCACATTAGGAACAGCGATAAAGAGCCTGTACACTAAAGGCACTCTAAGCAGTTCTGTGTCATCTCTATAATCATATATACACACAAAGTTCTGGGTAAGTAAGAAATATTGTATATGAAGCACTGCGTGTCTAGTTACCGAGTAGTAGTTATTTTACAGCAGACTTCATGCAGATCCTTAGTGTCTAATAGGGCTAAAGATTTAAGGCCATTAGTGATGAATGGGAATTCTTGCATTATATCATTTATCATAGCCATCATTATTTTTATAGTTAACAATGGTTTTATGTTCTTTTTAACATACATTCTATTGTATGTACAATTAAGGGCAAGAGGGATAATTCTACAAGTGTTTTTTTAATGAAAGAAAATATTAACATGAAAAGTAATTCTGTCTTGTCTATTCAACAGCACTGGCAACTCACCTCATTAATTATGATTGTATAGGCACTACCATATCCAAATACTTTTGAAGTAACTGAACAATTCATTGAATTCCTAATAACCATAATCTTATCTTTTCTGAAAAAAGAAAAAACACAGTTCAGACCATAGGTATAGACAATTGTGTATATTATATAAAAGACAAGTATGCCTTTAAGTGGTTACATTTACGTAAAGGAAAAATGCTTACCTTCCTCCTGGAAAAAGTTTGTAATCACTGTCAGAAAGAGACATCAGTGTTTCAAAAGAAGTGTCACCCATAGTGATGTTGACAGGATCGGGGAAATTGTTTATGAACCTTTAAAATGCAAGAGTGATGAAATACTAAACTAAATATACATAAGTTAAAAAATACAGGTTTTACTTTTAAATATATGCTAGCAGCACAACAAACATCAAGTCTTCCCCTTTCATTTTTGTCAGTTAACATTTTTTAAAGAACTCTAAATGTCTTAAGATGTGGTTAATGCAAAAAGCAAGCACATCAGCCCACTGCCTGCTTAAGAGAAGGTCAAAAGCAAGCCTTTGCTACGGCCAGGAGCAAATACGTCTGCAAATGAAAGATGTAGAAGAAACCCAGAGAAGTGGCCGGATAACTCTTACCCCAGATTAAAAAGAAGGTATAGACATGCAATCTGTGCTGGTTGTCTACAAGAGAAGCCTAGACAATGGAGTCGAACATGCACTTCCAATTTTAGCTAAATTATACCCGAAGTAGATATGCAAGGTAGCTTAGAAGAATTGTGCCCTGGAAGTTCCTACACCCCCTAAACATTGAGTGAGGTGTTCAGCAAGCAGAGATTTCCTACAGTATATATTCAGCAAGAAGAGGCCACCCAAGAGGCAGATTGAAGAGACAGCCACACTACTGCCAAAACTTAGGAGCAAAACAAACTCTACCTGATGAGATTATTTCCTTCTTCTGGTTTTGACGTGACATTGTCAAGCAGCTGGTGGAAAAGATCGTTATCAAGATACTTCATTGGCATCAGTGAATAGCTTAAATGTGCACTATTACATAGCAGTGAGAATTAACAGAGGCTTCAGAGCAAGACTCCAGCCCTTTCTCCTTTTAGGATCCTACTAGGATACGTGTCTACTAGAAAACGCTGTATGACCACACATTTGAGTCTTGGTGAAAGGGTAATTGTCCAGTTAAATACTAAGATGGTAATTTTTTACTTGTTCAGGTTTTTTTGGTTTGGGTGTTTTGTTGGGTTTTTTTTTGTTTTTAAAAAACAAACACACACACAAAAAAAACCCCACACAAACATCCTGCCCTGCTCTGTACAGCTCACCAGTCTCACTGGTACAGCAGAGAGGGGGAGACAGAAAATACAAAGGCAAAAGCTACCCAGAGCCTGTCCTCTCAGCTTCACACACTCCACATAGATAACTGCTAAGACATTAATATATATCTCTGAAATTAAGCAGACTTACCCATTTAACAATGATGTCTGTCTTATTATTTTTAACTCCAAGAGTGTGACGTTGTCCTCCTGACAACTTGATAGGTTCAGTTTTAGTTTTATTTCCAGAAGTTATGTGCAGTGATTTCAACTGAGAAGTCTCAAATGTCATGTAGCCTGTCTACAAAGACAAACAATTGCTATGAATTTCCATGAAACTGCATATTTGTCTACACCTTTGGGGGAGTGTTATGGACTCCAGGGGGTCAGAAGTTTACACGTGTTACTTCTGAAGTGCCAGAGATCACGAGCATCTCCTAATTTTCATTTTTGTTAGGTTTTCTACATCAAGCACCAATTTAATTTGATTTTTTTTTAATTAATTTCTTTCGTTACATAAGCTTCAAAGTAACATGAGTTTCCTGCAAGCATTATGGAATAGCTGTTATATTTTCCTGTGTATTCCTTGCTCCAGATAGATGACCACCACCAAGTAAAATTCTATTTAGCTACAGAGGCAGCACTAGCATAAGTTAAGATGCAGCATTTTCCAAATAGCAACACCTCCTAAGAGATGCAAACACAAGCTGCATCTTTATGGTTTCAGCATAACAGGAGTGACTATTACCAGGACATGTTTTAAATATTCTAAATACATTTCATCAACCTAAGTACCTAAAACATTAATAAACATGTTAAGGTACTACTAAAATAATCCTTTTGTTTTATAGGATTGTAAAAAGCATTTTATAATCCAAAACATCTGGATTATAAAGTGTCTACAGTAGGGAGTGGAGCATTGTACACCCTTCATTTTTAGGTATGCACCATGGTTATATCAATTCCACATCAGCATACAATTTGAGCACCCGTAACTTCTCCTCATAGCTCAGTTTCCATGTGAGGCAAATTTGGAGGAGGATGGAATAAGGTTTCTCCTCTTATATGGAAAGAAGACTGCAGGCTATCAGAGAACACACTTCCAAACATTCATTATAAAAATGTCCATCAGCTCCACCGCATTTTGCTGTCAATAGGGCTATCAAGGGTGTGCTGTAGTAGAATCTGAAAATGTTCTTTGACAGCAAAATCTGAAGCTTAATACATGTGAGGTAGCAGCAGAAAAAGCTCCCTGTTCAAGTAAGTGATCACCCACAGTAAGAGCAGTGACTTACTAGGGCTGAATGAACTTTTATTGAAGGAAGGGGTATTCTTGCTGTTAAGAAATGGCACTTTGTTAGCGAGAGTGACATTTTCAATTAGTTCAAAATCACTATGAAGTTTCTTGAAGTTTCTTAAATTTTCTTGAAAACAGCTCTTGACAAAACAAACTAGTACTACTTAGAATATTGAAATAGTTACCATTTCTTCATTCACTGTTATCAGTAACAATTCATTCCACAATAAAAAAGAAATCTTTAAAATTAATAGAGAAAAAAAAACCCTTAGAAAACCATTAGTTAAGAACCACTTTGACTTACTCCATTAGATTTTTTTGTTTAAACTTGCTATTTCCCATGTCCCCTGACTTACCGACTCCATAGACATTACATTCACAGGCTGAAGGTCAGATTCAAACTTAATTGTTGCATTATCAGTACCTAGGTTTATTATTTTGATTTGGGAATTCTCAGCTGTGGGGAAAACTGGAAGAGTTTTCTGTAGGACAGAAAAAAAAGTAAAATCAGTGCCCTATCCTAAGTCACATGGAAAGACTACTATGACTACTGTGATCTTAATGATCTCATGATTACATGATTAAGATTAGCAGTTGCCTGATGATCTGTGATTGTCAGAGGGATGCAACTTTAATAATAGGATTTGTTACTAGTCTCACAAGCTGCCTTACTGCTGCCTCAGGAAAGAGGTGTCTCATCCACAACAATGCCTCTATGGCCAGATGTGGTTCCTCTTTGATCACATCCCGCAGCGTGCTGCCACTACCAAGGCCACTGCAGTTCAAGGAATGGGCTTTTCGCACATCCTATGGCTGCCTGGGTTCCTGCGTTTCTTTGTACCATGTTCTGACTTATTGTCCCCCAGCACTGGTGCTGCTGACCTGGACAGAAGCATGTATGGGCACTGCCCCATGTGACAGCCCAGAGAAACTGAACTTCTGGAGACTCCACTCCCCACCAGATCTAACACTGAACAGCTTCTGCTTTTGCAGAGCATCAAGGACTGCAAGAGTTGTGTCTATGTCAGTTCTGCCTCAACCTTTCCTCCCTTCCCATACTTTTGTCCATTTCAATCTTTTTAGGTACATCACACAACAAAAACAGGTCCATCTTTACCTTTCTGCAGGAGACTCTTGTGCAACAGTCTGGGAAGTTACCAGCTTTGATGAAGATTCTGCCCAGTGCCAGTATGTGTGTGTGCACAGCTCTGGCCTTCTGAGCAGGACATTCAGGAAAACAGCCTGGATGTGTCTATACCAGCCGAAGGCCAGACCCTTTACTTCCAGCTTCAAGAGGCAGAGGTGAATATAAAGTTTGTTTTGCTGCTGGACCCAAGCATTAAGGAGAGAATCCCTCATTCCTAACTAAAGCTATTTAAGGGTTCAGCATCTTGCCTCGATAGTGCATGAAGGCAGGCAGGCACCTCTGGACAGCTATTCAGATCTTGGAATGCAATGGATCACCTCCTAGAGGTGTTGCTGATGTCCCAGCTACAGGGGAAGCCTTCATCTGGTTCAGGCATGACACCTCCCCTTTGGGGCAAAGGAAGTTAGGTGTGATAAAACCTGCCTTAAACAGGTGTCATCTTTGCTCATGCTATGATGCTGCTGCCCAGACTGTCGCATTTCGCCTCCAGTCTAAATATCAGAAGAGATTGGAGATACAAAGCAGCTCCCTGGTAGGCCAAGCAAATCTCTGGTTTTCAGTTTTTAGTCTAAATTTAAAGACCTGAGGTGCCTTTAATGTGTGATTCACGTTAATGGCAGATCAGGTGGTTTTTTGCAGGATGGTATTCATAGCTAGTTAATTTTATTAAAGTATATTGCAGTAGTGTGATTAGCATAACGTTTTCCCTCCCTTTACTTCTATGCTTGTATTCTTTGTTCTGAATTTAGGAGTCTTGGCTCGCTTTCACCTTAAACACACGTTGTTCTGTATTAACAACTAAATATTACTAGTAAATACCTGCATGTGGCTGAACTTACGTCTATTTGCACTTGCACAAGGGCAGCAGCAACAAAAGCCAAGGATGCAAGGAACATACCAACAGTGATCTTCCTCAGGGGCCTAGTGCAGCAACAAAACACACACGTGAGTTATAAGACAAATACTGATTCAAAGCTTCAGATGTTAGTGGTTTTCTTTCCATGGTGGAAAACGCGAACGGCTGCAACTAGCACATTATCACCATTTGAAGGGCTGATGTTGTTACAGAAAGTGTTCTTCTTAGCTGGGTACCTCTCAATTCATAGTTACGCTGCTGGGAAATGTATATTTCCTGCAGCATCTTAATAACCTGTTACTCTGCATCTGCTGGGCTCAAACATTGTCCAAATTAGGCTTCTGGAAAAGTCTGATCTACAGGAAGAAAAAAAATCCCAATCCAGTATGGTTGTTAGCTTTAACACAATGAAAAGACAAGGAGTTATGTCTTTTTAAAAGAGTAACAACTTGTGTCTATATTGCTATGTTTAAATCAAAACAATATTGCACAGAAAAAGTCAGGGTAATATGTTGAATTAGGAGACATCTACTGACATTCAGGTAAGCTGTAAGTATAAATTTAAGGTAGCTATTTTATTTATGGCATCATTTGTCAAATGTAGAGCGTCCACAAATGACAGTGTTTCCAGCACAGGACACCTCCCTCTCCCCCCCTGCATAAAGTTTTTCATAACTAGATGGAAAAAACAGCATTGCGTCTTAGCCCTATAAGAATCGTGTTAAGAACTATATTCTCTTCTGCGCCTCCAACTTGCAAGTGCTAGCCACTTCGTTACTAACATTAAAGAGGGTGTGCAGTGCCCTCTGAAACTACAGCTAGAAGCATCCAGTGAGCCAGTCTCCCCGCTTGGGCTGAAGAGGAAACATCTTGTCTCAGATAGTTTTAAGCCCAAAACATGACACATGTTAAGGATGTGTGTTGTTTTTCTACTTCTTATAATACTTTGGGAGGGAGAGAGGGTAGACAAGGGGGAAGTGGAAAACAGTAAACAGCATCTCTCCTGCAGCCAAAAGATCTTCCCTTAACTGGAAAATACATACTATTACATTCTCTTCCTCTAGTCTTGTGGTGCTCGTACATACCGCTTGCAGAGTCATATTTTTTTTTCTTTTTTTTAATTTTCATTTGTTTAAAATATTAACCCCATTTTAAATACACTACTATTTCCTCCTTAGATGAATGCTTGCTCTTGTTACATTAGGACTGAGAGAGAAGTTTAAAGAAACCACTAAAATGAACCTCTGTTGAAGTCAGGTAAGTACATCAACTTACGTAAAGTTAATCTTGCATTTCTTGATTAAAGGATAAACCACAGCATCTACAACTGGGACCATTATAATAATCAGGATTGGATTCACAGTCTGTTGAAGATGAACATAAGAGAAAAAACTGAGTATTTTTCGAAGTCTTTTTTTCAATGAAGGGCAGTTAAAAATATACTTGTAATCTTTGGGAAGTGCTTCAAATTGTGAGACATAAGATTACCTGCATCTGGTCTGGTTGAATCTGAATAGCTCCCTGGTGAAGAAAAGAAACCGGTTTTAACATTATGACAGATAAAACTGATCTAAAAAGTAAATGTTAATTAAGAAAAAAAAGCAATAAACAGTAACCTACAAAATTCCCATCCATTGTAGTGGCTTGCAGTGTCCATCTTGACCCCTTAACAAAAGAAGAGAAAGTTAAATGCCACGGTAAATCAATCTTCAAGTTTGTCTTGAATTGTTTTTATACATCAAGCGTTGAGAAAGACATACAATATAATAAAAAATAAAACTGGCTTGCTATGGGAGTATTCTCACTCTGCAACGTAAACGTTTGAACAAAATGATCCTCACGGCCCATTTCACTTTATTTACTAGTTTCATGAAATAGAGTGGAAAATAATTTAGATGTGGAGATTAGCCGGAGTGATGGCAAGGACATCCTGCACAGAGCACTGCCGTATGCTGTGCACAGAAGCCACCCGAGCGCCTTTGTGCCACCTGCCTGAACCCGAGCGCCCCACACCACTGACATGCCCGTCCCTCCTTCCCACAGCCCAGCCTGCCTTGAGCCCTCTGGCCAAAAAACCTGCCGAGAGCTGGGTCAAGCAGGGCTGAGTTGCAGCCCGAGCCCAGGGTGAGACAGGAACGTGCGTCGCTACATCTGTGGCAAGAGCCTTTAACCACCCACAATGTACCACTGTGAGATGTGATAGTTATTAGTCATGTAACGAGTATTTAGTTCCGAATTTCACAGCAAGGTTTCCTATATGTAACAGGTCACACTGACAGTTACGACTCACTGGTACTAGACTAAAGCAGCACGACATAGGCAAGCTTAGGAAGTGTGGGTTGGATGAGTGGACGATTGAAAACTGGCTGGCAGATAGAGCTCAGAGGGTTGTGGTTAGTGGCACAGAGTCTCGTTGGAGGTCTGTGGCAAGTGGTGTTCCCCAGGGGTCAGTACTGGGTCCAGTCCTGTTCAACATATTCATCAATGACCTGGATGAAGGGATAGAGGGTACCATCAGCAAGTTTGCTGATGACACAAAACTGGGAGGGGTGGCTCACACACCAGAAGGCTGTGCTGCCATTCAGCATGACCTGGACAGGCAGGAGAGTTGGGCAGAGAGAAACCTCATGAAGTTCAACAAGGGCAAGTGTAAGGTACTGCACTTGGGGAGGAATAACCCCATGCACCAGTACAGGTTAGGGGCTGACCTGCTGGAAAGCAGCTCTGNACTTGACCATAGGAAGTTCCATTTAAACAGGAGGAGGAACTTCTTGACTTTGAGGGTGGCAGAGCACTGGAACAGGCTGCCCAGAGAGGCGGTGGAGTCTCCGACCCTGGAGACATTCAAAACCCTCCTGGATGCTGTCCTGTGCAACCTGCTCTAGGTGTCCCTGCTCTGGCAGGGGGGCTGGACTAGATGATGTACAGAGGTCCATTCCAACGCCTGTGATTCTGTGACCCAGGCAATCTGGGCCAAACTTCCCACATTCTGCCTTGGATAAAGCTTTCAGTCCCTGGTTCTCTCAGATAGCCTCCTAAATTCATACTTCAGCACTTAACTCTGAAAGCCTACTTTCATGAGTCCTGAGCACTCAGTCCACCAAGTAAATTATGGGAATTGTAGGCTTATACATCTGCTGGAAGTGTGAGGTATTTATAACAAGTGTGAGTGATTAAGCAAGCTGTCACCCAGCTTATTTCATCCCTGGTTCTCCAGAGCATTTACTCTAGGACTCTACATTGCATCTCCCAACCAAGAGTGGGAGAAGAGTAAGAACTAAAAGTTTTAAATTACTGTTTCACTCTGAGTCCTGGCTGATACAAGATCTGGAGAGGCCTCAGTCACTGCATCAGTCCTGGGGATGTCCAGATAAATTGAGTTTCCCCTGGCTGCAGAACATCCTGTACTAACGTGACTCATTAACTACCCCTTTGCACTAGAACCACATTAAAAAATTTGCAAAGTATTTGTTTCCACCCTCATATAAGGATCTTATGTCTGGTGACCTCAGAGTACATAGTGTGACATAGCACAGCCCTAATTGCTAAGCCAAACAATTTCTACTTTACCTGCTGGTCAAAAAGCGCCCAGAACATGGGGAGAGGAATGTAAAGGAAAAGCACCTTCAACACCATCTTAGTCTGAGCAATCAGTCGTTTCTGCAGCAAACGAGAATTACACAACAGGAATTAGTCAAAAAAAAAAAAAAAAACAACAACAACAAAAAAAAACCCAACACAGTTGAAGCCTGCTATTTGCAGCACAGCAAAAGGTAAAGACATCATGTCCCCTCACTACAAGAAAGACACTGAGATTCTGGAGTATGTTTAAAGAAGGGCAATGAAGCTGGTGAAGGTTCTCGAGCATGAGTCTTATTGGGAGCGGCTGAGGGAACTGGGGTTGTTTACCCTGGAGAAAAGGAGGCTGAGGGGAGACCTTATTGCTCTCTACAGCTACCTGAAAGGAGGTTGTAGCAAGGTGGAGGTCGGTCTCTTCTTCCAAGTAAGAAGTGATAGGACAAGAGGAAATGGCTTCAAGTTGTGCCAGGGGAGGTTTAGATTGCATATTAGGAAAAATTTCCTCACCGAAAGAGTACTCAAGTACTTGAACAGGCTGCCCAGGGAAGTGGTTGAGTTGCCATCCCTGGAGGTATTTAAAAGGTGTGTAGACGTGGTGCTTAGGGACATGGTTTAGTGGTGGACTTGGCAGTGCTAGGTTAATGGTTGGACTTGATGATCTTAAAGGTCTCTTCCAACCAAAATCATTCTATGATTCTAATGTTTACCCACATCCTGAACTTTGTATGTTGTGGGTACTTCTGCTGATTTCTGTTAAAAGGCACAAGGTCTGCCTGTGGGTGTGGGAAGGGCTGTCGGTTAAAGGTGACTTTGATATTGGAGAAACCTGTGTCTCTTGGCATGTATACTGAGGGCAGCATGAGATTTAGCACTTAGTGCTGCTTTATGTTTCTAGGAAGGAGGCGTTTGAATGACAGGTGACTGAGGAATGCATTTCACACATAAAAAATGCATATAGGCAAAAGGAAAATAAAGGGGACCAGGTAAGGTTTGTGCTGCCATTGACAAGAAGGCAGGGTAGATAGAAGAGAAGGGACATGGCTGTGGACTATGGGACACAAGACTTCCAGAGTCATGGGAAGGAGCTTGTACTGAGGTTAGGGGGATGCTGTGTTTATCCACTTAAGCTGAAATTCCTAAGGATTGAACTGCACAATTATGCTAGGTCAGGTGTTACGGCCCTGGGCATTAACCATGATGGTCAACGCCATGCCCATATTTCCCTTTACAGTTGTTAAACCAGCATATTTTTGTTTGAAGGTGGTTCTGAAGCTGGTTTACTGAGAGAAATGAGGAGCTGACAGGGATAATGCTTGCTATTTTACTAATTCCAAAACTAATAGATGCTTGTATTTGTTCAGCAAGGGAACTAGTATTTTCTTCATCTCCCTCGAATTTCCCTGGGCAGCCTGTAATCACACAGAGCACGGACTCACACAAATCTGCTTTCTCCCACAACCTGCAATTGGTAACCTGCAATCCCAGAGGAGCACTGAGGTTTGGCCAGACCATTAGCTTCTAAACAATTGAGAGGCCCAAAATTATTTACCCAGTGCTTGAGGCGATGGATCGGAGCAGACAGAAGAGAAGCCAAGTATCAGGGCATGTCAGGGCACAAGAGTGCTCACGCAGTACTTACATCATACTTCTCACTTGCCCAGTCTAGCCAGTGCTCTCTCTTGGGGAACTCCTTGCTGCGATGCCGAAACCGGTTTTTGATGGCAAACTGAGGAGAGACAGAATTTTGTTTAATGGCATTACAAATGCTAGCTACAAGCTGATTTGTCATTAAAGATGACACTCCTGCTTTAGAAGGTGCTAGAAGTGACTGCTGTTAACTGCTCTAAGCATCTAAAGGAATATTGCATTTAAGGCCTCACACTGCATATCCAGTGGAATGTGCACCTGGGGTTAAGCAAACCAAACAGCTCAGACTGTTCTCTCTCAATGTGGGTTGCTGTTAGGAACTTGAAGACCTGCCTACTTCAGACTTACTTATGTACGACAATAAATAGAAGAGTGTCATATGCACAGGTTTTCAGAGCTGAATGGCTGTAGGAGTACATTTCACTACGAGAAGCTGCATCTTCTAGATATTCCTCATACCTTGACACTGAATATACACAAATATAGTCCTGAAGAACTCCTAAGATATTCTGCACCGAATAACACGCATGACTGAGCTGGGCCTTAAGGGCAGCACTCTAAGTGATGACCAGATTCACCTACAGGGATTTGGTTTTGACAGTGCTTACAAGACAAGCAATGGTCTGGGCTATAACAAGCTGGCGTATCTGCATGGAGAATGAAGAAGCCCACAAATGGAAAAAACATTCCCTGATCTCGAAGTTGAGGCACTGCAAAGTTGGGACATGCAGATTTAGTTCCTTTCATTGCAGGCTTGCACTGACACGTGACCCCTCTGACCTCCCTAATACAGCGTGGATCAATATACCTCTGCATTGCAAGTTCTTTTAATAAGCAATAAATTGTTGTTGATAAGATATACAATAGCTCTGTTCTTGACTTGGGTCAAGGCACGTTTTTCCTCTTACTACAGGGCTGCATAAAGGTGCACAAATGAGGAAGGCCTGATTCCCAGAGGTTGGGATAAACTTTTAGACATCACTGACATCTGACTTTGTTTCCTTTGTGTATAAATAAACATGTAAACCAAGATATAGATAAATCAAAAGGCAGTCTAAATCTGGAGGTGTCAGTAAGAAGCTTTCCATAAGGAAAAAAGTTAAGAACTTCAGAAGCTTTCCTCATATCATGACAGATTTCTGATCTAGGCAAGTTTACTGAACAGTTTTAAAAACTGCTGCCAGGGTTTTTGGAAATACAAATAGTACTTACTCCAATGCATTTGGAAACTTGAACCATTATATTTCCTTGAGGCTGAACTTTCTTGTACATTCCACTTCCAACTATGAATACAACTACAACATGCAAACAGAAACCAAAAACAACTCAGGATTAATTGAAAATAGCGGCAAATAATGTGGTACAGAAACTGTAAAAGTCAAGGAGTTAGATCAGGGTAGGAATAGGCCTCCTAAGGAGCAACGAAATTGCCTATTGGCATGTTATCATACAGTAAAAGAAATCAAATTATTACTAGTAGATTGCTTCTATTTAAGACAAAGGACTAAATCTGGAAACTCTTGGGGTAAGTCCTCAGTGGGTCATTAGCTTAATTGAAAACAAGGACCACTTCGGACCTTGGCTCTGGCCTTGCTGTGCCAGATTAACAGCTTTATGGCCTCCTTTTCAAGAGTCCAGGACGCTGCAGCTCACGTCACGCAGGGACACGTGAGGCTCTGCCTGAACCACAGGACCGGCCAAGGTGTCCTCAGCTCCCACGCCCAGGCACGTTCCCTGGCCTCACCCTCCCACGTGCGGGGCAGGACACGGGCAAACCCCCACAGCCCCCATCCGCCCTGGGTTGGGTGCACGGGCAAGATGGGGTCACCAGTAGCTGGACATCCACCCTGGGTGGGCTCCCAGTCAGGACCCATGAAGGGCCAGGACCATGAGGGATACTGTGGTACCTACTGACACCCCCTCAGCTTCTTGGTCTTTGTGCTGTGGTAGAAAGACTCGGGGAGCAGCACAACTAGTAAAAATGCACATGTCTGAGAAATACTGACAGACCAGCATGGCATGTCTCCAGGGCAGGGACAATTACCATATACAGTTTGCTATCCTGAACTGTGGACAGTTGCCAAAACCCACATTTTCCCAGAGTTCTCACACTACATTCAAAAGATCTTATTTATACACCCCAGTAGTCCAAGAAATACAGACAGTAAATTACACAATGTACAGAATTCAATGGTGTATTTGTGCCTCTCCCCAGCCACAATAGTCTCTCCTGGTAAATCAGTTTCTTCTGTAAAAGTGAGTGCTTCAGGTTAATCCCACCCACCACAAAAAATGTTTAAGTCAAAAATTGCAGAAACAATCAGGTATTGGTAGAGGTTGATATCTGGAGATCTCTACCCCCTTCTCGTTATTCCGAGATCGTTATCTTCTAGGCACGTCTGTAAGTGATGCAGCAAGATGGAAACCATTACACTTACCCAAGGAGACAGCCATGAGGGCAGCAGGAACCCCAAAAGCTAGTGGGTAACATCGCTGTTTGCTATGAATGCCACACTCCTGAGCTGAAGTACAAAGTAACATTAGATAAGAGTCCCAGTCAACACTGCCAGTATTTTACATGAGGTTTCTGTTCTTTGCATTCATTGTTAACTCGGGGGACACACACCAAAAAAAAAAATCTCCACTAACATTATTGACAGAGTGGATGATCAGTATCCAACTTATCTTTCATTATTAAAAATGGGGAATTACACATGGCAAAAATCACAGAATGGTTCAGGTTGGAAGGGTCGTCTGGTCCAATCCCCCAGCTCAAGCTGGCCCACCTGGAACTGGTTGCCCAGGACCATGTCCAGATGGCTTCTCAGTATCTCCAAGGATGGAGGCTCCACAACCTCCCTGGGTAACCTCTGCCAGTGCTCAGTCACCCTCACAGGGGAAAAAGTGTTTCCTGATGTTCAGAAGGAACCTCCTGAGTTTCAGGTTGTGCCCATTGCCTCTGGTCCTGCCACTGGGCACCACTGAGCAGAGCCTGGCTCTGTCCTCTTTGTGCCCTCCCTTCAGGTATTTATATACATTGATGAGATCCTCCTGAGCCTTCTCTTCTTCAGGCTGAACAGTCCCAGCTTTCTCTGCCTCTCCTCATATGAGATTTACATTTAGTATTACACTGAGAAGTGAAGAATCCTTCTAAGAGGATCAAATGCATGTTCTTGGTGAGAAAGGAACTAGATTACAAAAGTTTTGGGACAAGTTCATAAACAAAGATGTAAGTAACATAAGTGTAGCTTGTTGAAAAAATTCTCAACCGCCACACACCCCCCACCTGGCACTAGTCAGTGATTTGACTTTATAAAAGTCATGCATACATCCTGAAATGATGTGTGGACATAGATAACAATGGGCAAAAGTAAAAGACTAAACAAAGTTATTACCTTTTCCACCATACTTCTTCTAACATGAGGATTAGAGAGTTTGATTTGAAAAAAATACTAGGTTGCAGCTAATTAATGTCTTCATTTAGTTGTATTAGCCTTTCGGTTAAACTTTTACAGGACATAATGATATCACATTCCTCAGCTGAATTTGCTTGTTTTTCCAAGGTAGCTTTCACCCCGTATCAGCATGGAAGTAAACTGCATGTTGTGCCTTGTGCATATCTCCTTCCATTTTGAGAAAGGATAGAATTGACATTAAGCAAACATCTAAAATGCTTCTACGCAGTCTGTTCCAGTCAAGAAATCCAAAGGCCAGAATTTCAGCCCAATGCTTTAGGGTTATTCCAGAACTCACATGCTATTTTCTTTCTTTTGAGAAAAACAGCCTTCTCAGACTCCTGCCAAGCACATCCATAGAACACCATCTGTGTAAGCTTGCTGTGAAAATCCATACGCATATGGATCAGTGAATTATTTGCTTTTTGTTTAGGATCATGCTATTCATTATAAGCAGAAGAGAAAATAACTTTCTCCTTCAACGATATGAAAAACATTATTTACTTTGTCACATGGATAAATGTGTTCCCATGTGCATAGATGCTTCTGTACTCTGCATGGGCACACTTTAAAATAGTCTCCACTTCCAGAGTGGAGGGCTCTCTCCCCCTTCCCAGAAAAGAGTACAACTCTTTTTTCTGTGATGGTTTTAAAGGCATTGGAAGAGGTGCCACATTTGTACCTCCATGGAATTAAAACAGGCATTAGGCATACAAGTTGGTGGCTTCAGCATGTCTTTTCAGATCTAGTACTTCTGATCCTAAAGGCAATTCAGATCTCAAACAGGCTTGTTTTTGACAGTACCTCACCTGTGAGAAGTTGGATGACATACATGAAAACTTGAAGAGTATTTGCCAGATAACTCCACAAGGTGTTAAATAACGGACCGTTCATTTAAACCCAACTGGACTGCAATCCTTTACTGATGTTTAACTATTTTATAAACGAATTTGTGGCCTTACCTCTGAGAATTGGGGTGATTATAGTAGATAGGAGACTTCCAGCATTAATGGACAAATAAAAGATAGAGAAGAATCTAGATCTTTGTTTTTCCTACAGTAAAAACAAAAAGATGTTTAGAAAGGCTCAGCCAGACCCACATTGGTTAGCCTAGATTGAACAATCAGCAGCTCTGTTTGCACAGTTCAAGGCAAATAGTTACCTAGCGCCTTCTTCAGCTACTCAGGAAACACTACAGTAATGCACGTCTAAATCTGCATATTATTAAAGTATTGTAATAGTCAAACCTTAGTAAGAGCATCTGTACGATTGAAAATCTGAAAGACATTGTTACCTGATCATCTTCAAACTGATCTCCACCAAATGCTGACACACAAGGTTTGATCCCACCAGTACCAAGTGCAATGAGGATCAAGCCAATCATGGACAGAGCACTGGAACAAAGTAGAAAAGAGAAAAAGGAGAAAAAGGAAAAAAAGTAAATCACTTCGCTTTCTTACTTAAAGCATACGCAAGACACTGATTACAAGGCAGTTGAAATTCAAATAGCATAAATTCAAGGCATAAGCTGTCCCACCATTCATCAGCCTGGAAGAAACCCACGTAGAAGGCAACTCACATGTGCACCGGTATGTTATCGGGAGAGCCATCCCGGTTCTGATCCGTCAGGTCATTTATGGAGCTCACAGACATGACTGCCTGCCCAATCGTATAGACAATAGACAGAGAGACAATGGTCCTGTTATAAAGAGAGGAGATGAATTTTTAGATATGTTAACACAATTACACACATACACACACAGATCATGCAGACTTTTGCTCATTTCAAAGATGCTTTGTAAAGCAGCACAATTAACAGATACAACAAGTTATGGACTGAACTTACCACAAGCTACTATAAAAATCTGTACACATACCTCTGTCACAATATTTCTACTCTGTTTTTTTGTTGTTATTTTAGTTTTTTATTATTTTAGCTAGCCTTGTTTAATTAAGCAAGGCAAGATGACAAGTGGATTCTGTAGATATCACCAGGTCACAGGAGATATTCAAGTATCTTCAGTGGTTGCCTTTTTAATAACCAACTTGAGAATGCCATTATCATATTTCATATATGGTGAAGTTCAAATGGACTACCCTACAACACTGAAGTATGCAATTTACACGGATTTTAATATTATTTAAACATTCTATCTTGTTTTATATTTTAGCTGCAAGGAGTAAAGAAATTAAAAACTAAAAATCTGCTTTAAACATGGAAACTCCCCTAAAACACCGTTGTGAACAACGACTCTATTACCCCACTCTCTTAGTTGTAAGTGTACCACCAGCTTTAAACCCAGAGTGGAGTGAGAGCAGCACTGAAGAGTACAGACTGCAGGCTTTCAGCCCAACTTTCCTCTGCCAGCAGGTGCCTAGGAAGGTAATGCTACAGAATCACCAGCCCTCACCCCCATGCCTTTAGGGTCCATTCCTCTTTCGTGAAGACACTTACATAATTGGCACTGCATAGATGGTACCCAATTAAAAAAATAACTGTGATTTCTGTACTATTTTGTCCAAGAACTTCACATCTAACAATATGTGATCAGGTACCAGCATGCTCCTTGGCAGACACTGCACAGAGTACATGGACTGTACATGGGCTGTCTCTCCTATAAGAGTGCTTAACAGCACTTAGGTAACCTCCTCTTTCTTTTATCACAGATTTTTTTAATGGATTATTGTTTAAGCCTTCCTCATGGCACCTTGCTGTATTTTGGAGCACAGAATTGTCTAGGTTGGAAGGAACCTTTAAGTTCATTAAGTCCAACCATCAACCTAACACTGCCAAAACCACCACTAAACCATGTCCCTCAGCACCACATCTACCTGTCTTTTAAATACCTCCAGCGATGGTGACTCCACCACTTCCACGGGCAGCCTATTCCAATGTTTGATAACCCTTTCAGTGAAGAAATTTTTCCTAACATCCATCCTAAACCTCCCCTGGTGCAACTTGAGGCTCTTTCCTCTTGTCCTATCGCTTGTTACTTGGGAGAAGAGATCGACCCCCACCTTGCTCTGTTTTAAGCCCTGAGCCATCCTGCTGAGCTCCTGTTAAGGAGTCTGGTGGCCAGGGGCTTGCAGCTGTGGTACTGGCATACACAAATAGCAGAGGAGAAGGGATGCAAGGTCTACAAAGCTTTATCCAATAAAAATAGGTCAAAGCCAAAATAGATTTTAAAAAAATTAAAAAATCATGCCGTCTGAACAAGTGAGTGCACATATATTCAGGCTGCAATCTGCAAGACATCAAACTATTTGCTTTCGCTGATGGGGCTGGCTCCACAGAGCACACCTGGCAGCGCTTGCAGCCCTGGTCTCCCAGAGGCTGTCGACACAGCAGAAGATGATGGTGCAGCCTTCAGCCAACCGACTGCACAGCCAGCTTCATCTCTGATCTCTGGGAGACCTTTGACAAATCAGCTAACGTTCCTGACTCATATTGCTCCATAAAATCTTTATTGTGCTTTTTTCTGGCAGAGTAAACACAATTAGAATCATGACCTCAGTAAAGGAGAGCGAGATCAGGCTGTTGGAAATAATTTGGTTATATTTCAAAGCACTTCACTCAGCGGTACTTTTCTGAGCAACAAGCACACAGGTAAAACCCTAGAATTCATCATTTAAAGAAAGAGTTTGCAACTCACTAAAATCTCCCACTGAGCTGTCAAGTTAATACTGAAATTACAAAATGCTTTAGAATATATTCCAAAAGTCCCCATTAATACCAGGTAACACGGTAGTTCACAATTTCATTGGCTGCCTGCAATAGGTAAAGACTCAATGTAATTATAATCTTCAGTATCTATTTTCACAGCTTGGTGAATACTTTTCCTGAGTTTAGCTTACATTTTGTCCAGATGAGAAAAAACCAACATGCATCATGCCTGGAAAAATCACTACTACCCTTAAATAGTTAGCAGAACTCTAAGATTTGATAACTCTAGTGGAGTTTCAGGTCTGAGCTAAATCAATTAAAACCTCAAGCTTTGGAGGGAACAAAAAAACCCAAACAGCACAAACAGTCCTGGAGTAGCCAACACCAGCTCTGAAGCTGTTGTTCCGAGCTCCTGCTTTAGCAGACAGTTTCAGTACCACTGAGCTCAGATGAGCTTTCACAATTTCCCATTATTTTTTTTTTTCTGAGAAAGCACTCACTTAAACTTTCCCAGCCAAGAGTCCGCAATGATTGCTCCAAGGATCGGTGTCAAGTAGCACAGAGCAACGAATGTGTGGTAGATGGCTGTAGACAAGTTGTCATCCCATTGCAGGAAATATTTGAAATACAAGACCAGCACCGCTGTAGGAAGAACAAAACAATGGGTTACAAACAAAAGTCAGAGCTGGGTGACTAACAGTAGGCACGAGGACACACAGGACGTGGGACGTACCTCGCATGCCATAGTAGGAGAACCGCTCGCAGAACTCATTGATGATGATGAAGAAGATGCTCAAGGGGTAGCCAAAGCAGCCCGGCTGGAGGCAAGAGACAGACAGCGTGAGCTCAGGGCTGTGTGACAGACTAACATTGTCCCACAGCTTGAGCAAGCTCCATGCAGACACAGCGGGAGCGGGTAGGTACTCAGGGGTTAGGGGGCTGCATGGGTTTCTGTGGAACGACACTGGTTTAACTGAACAAGAAGTCAATTCGCACTTTCCCCTCTTGGTCCCCAGAGCTCTACAGACTTCTCGTCTGCCCTTTGCAAGAGATCTTTAGCAATGCTACATTTGACCTTCAAGTGTTGCGTTATGCACATTTGAAGACTTCAGCATCTAACCCTCAGAACAATCTTGACTGGTATCAAAAAATACTCAAAAAGCCAATATTTTTTAAAACACCCAAACCCAACAAAATCCTCACCATGCTAAAGCCCGACAACACACCAAAGTTAGAAGCCTGGGGCTATTTTTAAATACCTCCAGTTGAGACAGATAAACAAACATTTTATTTAAGCAAATCTCTTAGGAAACCTCCCTGCCCTTACAAATACTCTGCTTGAGGAAGAATCCTTTATTTCTTCAGACTTACTGATAGAACTGACTTTACTCCTAACCTAAAATGCCATGGCATTAACTGCCAGATATGCTGAGCCTTCACCTGCTGTAATAGGCATCTCCACAGTCACCGTCACACAGTTTGTGACATGGCTCTTGCCATTGCAATAAAGGGGAAAAGCACACATCAGGTACAAATCTGGCATGATCAGCAGAACTGGAAGTTTAACTTCTGATTGCCTACTTTCCTTAGTGGACGAGTACATGATATCATTTTATTAAAATTACTAGGAATGCAAGTTGAACGCAATCCTCCATATTTTACCCTTTTAATGGGTTTAATTCTGCAAGTTGCAAAAATCAGATTTTTAATAAGCCTCAGAACATCCCAGAAGTTAAACAGCTATGAAGCTTAAGAAGAAAAAAATACGGCATTGTTTGTCTTCATGTTGTGAAGGTTTAGGAATCAAACCAATCCATATTCCATGTGAAAAGGAAAAAAGTTAACTCTCTAGATCAAAAGGAAAGAAACCTTATGTGATCAAGTGCTGCCTGACATGAATAAATCGGAGAGCCCACGTCTCCAGAAAAGCCTCTGGCCAGAGCCTTAACGAACAACACAACACTTCATGAGACTTGTGTGCTACAATAAGCCTTTTGCGAATACTGCAAGAAAAATGAAAATGAGAGCAGCAAGAGTATTGCTCACTTAGTCTGACTTGGGCGTGAGGATGTCCAGGCAGCCTGAACAACATCAATCTTTGTTATGGGCTGAACCAAGTATATAGTGCACATAATTTGATAAGCAAACTTCACCGAAAGAATCTGACTTCAGCTGAGGTGAATACCAGATGGGACTCACCTAGCTTCAGAGCAACAGAAATTAGAGGCTTAAATAGAAATTGTCACTCTTGATTTATCACATCCTCCATGGGCAGAAAGAAGTGCCTCCAAAGCAAGACCATCCACATGTATCCCAAAATTAGATAAAATTAACTTGAAGGTACCTACTTCCCTCAGTTGAAGATAGCAGGAGCTCTAGATGACTAGCCCCAACTTGGACACAACTTTTGGTGGACTGGTGTTGACACAGAAGAATGACACCCAGCCCTGTCTGTGCACCATCACTAAGCCACACATATGTTTGTGCTCCTAAGGAGGTAGATGGGGAACCACACAGTGAAGGTTTGGCTCGGGACCCATAGATATACCTAAAAGGTTTTTATTTCAGCAGTTGTTGGGTCAGGCCCTAAACCAGAAACCCACGCTGTGCAGCTGGTTTCTGCCAGTGTAATTGGGTAAAACCTAGCTGGGGAGGAGGGGATGCCCCCATCTGAAGAAGGAGACAGCCTTCCCTGTGTCTGGCCTGCCTAACAGAGAAAAAAGGGACAGGCCAGTCCTGGCAGGACCCACCCCCATCAGAAATTCACAAAACCTCACTAAAACCTTTTTTGTTGCTCTTCGTGTTCTCAAACCTCCTCAATGTTACACCATCACACTGCCCAACAGCTTGTTTAAATGGTGTTATGTGCTCATCGGGGGAGGTAACACACTTTCTCCAAGGCTGGGTTTCTGTTTTAATCCACTAGCGCGTATGTGCCTGGCAGAGATGTCCTGCATTCACGCGCTGGCACAGCAGCCATGGGTGGGTTGGTACTGGCTGCCCCCAAGCTGGCAGAGATTTGCATGTCATAGCCACGGCTGAGCTCAAACAGGGCCACACAGGAGAAAGCTTTCCCAAGGGAGTAGCCCTTCTACTTTTCCAAGATGATACAAGCAAGAAGAGAATATGCAGTTATACCTTGATAATATATGACCTATACCGTTCTTGTTTTGTGCTACACTGTCCTTTTAAACCTCTGGTGCATTATACATGTGCCTACACACACATTTGCTGAAACATCTTCTGCTGTGACCCCTATTGGCCAGAAAGCACTGGATCCACCACTCAAAAGGTAACCTAAAGGTTATGTTTTATAGTGCTCTGTGTAACCTTCTCCCGCCCTGCTTTGACTTCGGCTGCTGAGGAAGCCACTAAGCTGTGAGAAAGCTGCGGGGAAAGTCTGCAGAGTAAAACCTTGTGAGATAAGAAAAGCAAAGGCAGAAATAGGAAGAACTAACACCGAAAGGTAAAAGAGTCCTAAGGGAGAGTCGAGGAGGATGACAACTCAGCTACACGAAGAATGGGCTCCAGGGACCCTTCTCCTCCTAACCGATGTCTGCCCAGTCAGCAAAGGCTCTTCAGACATTTTATCAGGGTGGTGAGCACACTAATGCTAAGTTGAGATTTAACAAGCTACCAGGTTGCTTTGCATGTGTTGGCCAATAACTCATTATTTTATACTTTTAAAGTATGTTTACGGGATATTTTTTGTGTGTGTGTGTGTGCTGCTAATGTTACCCAAACAACGGAACCAAAAGAGTTAGTATAGCAAATTTTTATAAGAGAAAACAATACTTACCGACTTGCCCTTACTCTTCGCAGCTGTGGAAGGAAAAAAAAAACAAACAAGTTAATGGAAACTACTAGGTAACATTCCTTTAAAACCATGGGAAGACATGGGGAAGGTTCAGCTCAAAACAAATCATGGAACATACAGTACTGTTCAGGACGACTATGTTTGTTAAAAGGGAACTTCTCATGGCGCAACAAGGTTATTAGGAAACACTTCACTTGATAGCCTTTTGTTTTTCAGCCTATACATAGACTCACATACACTCCCAGGGAAAAACCAAAAAGGCCTGATGAGAAAAGCATCCCATCTTACTATGACTGCTCACCACACATCATTCAAAGGGGTGGTAGACCACCCTGCCACCCACAGAAGATGAATCCTGTTTCAATTCTGTCTCAGGGACTTTACCTTAAAGGCAAGTCAAGAGCAAGGAATACAATCTAGATGCCCTGCCAGGGGTGCATGCCAAGTCCTGAGAAGGGACAAACTTCCCATAGTTCAGACTTAAGGAGGGCTGAATACACGGCTCAACAGAGTGATCCACGTTAGCAGGCATTCCCGTAACCTGGAGATTATCCTAGGAAGCCCTGGAGACACAGGAGGGGTCCCGCCGAGGTCAGCAAGAGCAGACAGCTGCTTGCAGCCCTGAAATCACATCCAGCTGCTCACTACCCCTGGCAGCCCTCCAGGCACCGTCCTGCAGAGCTTGCTGGGCTCAGGGGACTGGCTCAAAGGCTGAGCTTGCACCGTTTCAGATAAAGGCCCCGTGCCCACATAGTGAATGTCAGCATTTCCTATAAAACCACATGAGCGAGTTCATTATCATTAAGATAAGACCAAGTACAAGATGTGAACTTTGAAATCCCTGCTTGCAAATGAAGTGTGCCCATAATAGATCTCTAGAAGAAAAATGTTTGCCAAAATCATTCTTCAGTCCATAGTTCACAACAGATGAAAAGAGCTGACGGTAACACTACAGTGTTCGACACAATACTAAATAAAGCCACTTTCAAAAATTATTAAAACAAATTAATCTGATTCTTTCCTCCACTGCTGTGGATGACTACCTTCACAATAGAGACAGAAGTAGTATTATGCAAGTAATTCAAGAATATATTTTCCTAGAAAACAAGTAACATCCAGAAAGTGCTAACACACCAATGTCAGGGCACATGCAGATACCTGAGTCATTAGTTATCGGTAACGTCCCTTACACAACTCATATGAGCAGATATACTGAAGCATACCAAGACATTAGCGATAGCTACTATCTTCATAACAACTCCTTGATTGTTTCCACTTGTTGGCTTTTCCAGCACACATGCATCGTACTGCCAGTTTTTCATAACACATACAGTGTACATCAGTTTGAGCACCTCACTCCTGTCTGGTAGCTAAGCCTTGGGGGAAAAAAAAAAAATTAAGTGACTTGTAGTTGGTTGGATTGTTGGTTTTTTTCCTTCCCAGAGGGTAAAAGTACCACCTATGCTAGAAAACCTACACAGAGGACACTGCAGAGGCATTTTTTCCAGACAACATTGACTGACTTCAGTGTTTAAGAGACACACTTATTTCGCAACCATTTTGACTTTACTCCTCTATTCGCCTTTTACAGCAACAGTTGGGAAACTCCTGATGGCATTAAAGCCAACATTTCAACGTAGGCACCTAAACTGTCTGAGGAACTCCACTGCCGGGCAGCTTCAGGGTTAGACCTGCAAAAGCACAGAGCACCCAGCATTTTGCATCAATTACAGTGATAAATCTGGGGTTTGCTAGGGACACATTGGAGCAGTCCCTCCTTTGGGCAAGCCTCAGTACCTCTCATTATGTCCCCACAAAGAATGACCTGCAGAACTGCTCATTTTCACCACAAAATACTGAAGAGCTTCACATTTTTCATAATAAAGCTCTAAAGAGTTATGCCTTAATATGCATATTCCCTTAAGATATTAAATATTTTTAAACAGTGTAAAGACAGAAGGCACTCGGTTCTTGGCTTGAGCACCGAATCTAAATGGTTATTTAACGGTGGGTCACTCTCTCCTTCCTACACTTGCAGGCAAGGTGGGGGGGCAGCCTTACGGCTCTGACCCCTTCCCAGCAGCTCCCACCCGCACAGTTGCCTGCAGTCACAGAGGTGCCATGGGATGCTGCAGCTCCTGTGGCTCGTGGTCCATGTCACAAGATGGGAGCGCATTGCTTTGCTCCACGCAGCCACTGCAGCAACTTTACCTGGTTGAAACGTTTGTGGGCAGGCTAAGTCTGTGCATAACCACACTGTCACCTAGGGTGCTCCTGGCTCCAGAGCAAGCTGGCTTTCCTGCCGCCTGACTCGTGGCACAGCCGAGCCTCTTGCCTCTGCTCCTTTGAGCAGCTTTACAGAACCTACAGAAGGATGCTGCTGCCATCAGGACAAGGGACTCCAGGAGTCCCTGCTTCACACCTCACTCTTCCAGAAAGACACTGAAACCATCAAAGCAAACCTATAATGCAGCCAACCTGATGTTACATGAGCAGACCCAGCTGACTCAGGTTTCTCCCTCTTCCTAGAGCCATCACCATTTTCCCTGCTGGCTGCCCAAGCCAGCAAGACCCTGGTGCCCCTCTGGGTAGCGGCAGCACTGCCAGGCTCTGCTTGCTCATCACTACAGTTGCCTGTCCCCAGACTGCAGATTTGCCTGCAGTGGTACTTTCTCATTTTTTGGGCACCTCACGTTCCTCCCCTATGCGAGACAAGGTTTCCCCAGAGCACGAGCTGCTTGCAAGGAGAAGGACGCCAACACGGTCAGACACTTCAGGACCAGGGGTCCAGAGAAGGGCGATGGAGAGCTGCATGACAGGAAAGCGTCATTTGTGCCTTTACTACTTGTTGTTCCGGCTTAGACAGGAACAAAATCTTCAAGATTAATAGCTAAATGGGCTCTGCCCTTAACTGAATCTTCCAGCTGTGTTTCTGTGTATTTAAAAAACACTGGTTAGGTCAGCCCCAGGTAAACTCTCTTGTGAAAAAGCATTATTTGAGAGCTAGAAGAAACACCGCATTTAACTTGTAGTAGGATTTTTAAACTCCAAGCACCTTAGAAGTTTAAGATAAACCTTACCAGCTGGGGATTCAGCTCAAAGAGCTTACAGAGGCTAAGGTAACATCGCTGGGCTTTCACTAGGCTTTCGATGAAGGTTCGTATAAGCTCGGACGTAGCGTTGCCAAAGGAAGAGCTGCCCCAGAGGAAGCAGGCTGATGAAGAAGCAGTAGCTGGGGATGGCCCAGAGGAGCACAGGGCACCCAAAGGTGTCCTCAGACCTGCTCCAAGCAGCAGAGCCAGCCCCGGGGGGGGTCCGGGACCCTTCGGCCATGCTGTCAGCTCCCCACAGGCTGCTCACAAGCCCAACTCGGACGCCAGGGTCAGAGAGAGGGCGGCTTGAGGACCCTCCCCGGTGCCCAGCATCCCTCCGGCGGTCCCACCACCACCCCCCCGGGCCGGGGGGAGCGGTCCGCGCATCCCATCCCATCCCATCCCACCGCCGCGCACCCTCCCCCGAGGGCGCTGCCCACCCCCCGCAGCACCTACCCATGCTGCCGGCGCTGTCCTGGCGGGAAGGGAGGAAGGATGCCGGGGGCGGCCGGGCTTTAAGGAGGACTGGGGGGGGCCCCGCCCGGCCCCGGCTGCTGCGGGGCGGTGCTGCCGGCCGGGGCAGGGCAGGTGGCGGGGAGGGGAGCGGGGCGCCGGCGGTGGGGGAAGCTTATCGCCGGGGGAGCTACCGCCGGGCTCCCCCGCCCTTGACCCGCCGGGTTCCCGCCGCGCTGCCTTGGCGCAAGGCGGCGGGGAGGGTCCGACAGCCGGTCCCAGCCCGTCCCGCCGCTCTCTCCCCCGCCGGCTTTTAAACGAGGAGCCTAACTTTCTGCTCGGGGTGTGGTGGTTTTTTGTTTTGTTTTTTTGTTTTTTTTTCTTCCCAGGGACTGTGAGAAAGCACAGAGCCAACGCTGCAAGCGAAGTTGGGCGCTGCGCAGTACCAAGGCCGCCCCTTGTGCCCCTGATGTCAACGGCACGACGGAAAACTCACTGAGCGCCTAAGTAGACTGCAGGTGGTATGGAGGGCAGCTTGCTGCCTCCTTCCCTCCTTTTCCAGCCCGGGGGAGGGAGTTTCTCCAGGCTGCTGCTGCTGCCAAATGCAAGAGAAAACACAAGTTTGCCAGCTGGCACTCAGGTTTCTAAGGATGGCTGACCTGCGGCTCCCGTGAACCGCTGCTTCTCAGAAGATGCCCAGAGAAGATGAGGATGCCCCAGCGTTGGAAGTGTTCAAGGTCAGGTTGGATGAGGCTTTGAGCAACCTGATCTAGTGAAAGAGCTCCCTGCCCATGACAGGGAGGTTGGCCTAGATGGTCTCTAAAGGGCCTTTCCAACCCAAACCATTCTGTGAGTCTACGTCTCTCTATCCCAATTCGCTCGTCACTTCGGTGTGTCTGCAGCGGACAGCCGTCCTGCCTGTGCCGCCAGAGTACAAGGAAAGCTGGGATAATGCTGATCAACGTAACACGATGTACATTTCATGCCTGCACTTCACTCACCTAGATTTATACATGAAATAAATGGATGAGAAGTTTAGCACGAGAATCACCAGAGCGTGAGGCCAACAAGAAGAGCGGACTAGGGAAGCTGCACAATACTAAGACTTGAATGTACTGAGAATGCGGAAACAGAAAAATATTGGTAGGCATTGCCAAAAAAAGAAATTTCTGAAAGAAGAATAAACCCCTTCTTTGAGACTTGCTGATGTTATGTTACACTGGTCTTTGGTTTATGCAATCGGTCAGATGGCATCTCCTACAGCGTGCACTTAATAATTACCTGGCTGTTGAACAGGTTGATTTCTTCTTAGGTACAAATCAAACAAGCATTGCAATATATTGCAGTGGGGACTATGTACAGTCAGCACTTCAGGTGCTAAAGAAGGCAGCTCTGGCCTGTGACGCAGAGCCACAGCTGAAGCCAGATTTCTTAAACTGTGTCTATATGGGGCAACGTGCTCAAAGGAGCTCTGCCCTCTTCTCAATTACTTGTGCTCTCAATGGCAAAAATTCATGAATAGATTCTTAAGGTAAAGAACGAGTGGGTGGTTATAGCTATATTTAGAGCATGTACTCCTGTGAGAAACACAAATCTTGCTGTATAAGCTCCACTGCCACAGCTGATGTTAGTCGTATATCACTGCTCTGTGATATATATGGCCACACAGCACAGGGAGTGTTGCATTTCTCTATTATGGTTACTCCAGCAAAACAAGCAGTCTGTAATGCGGCAAATAATGCTGAAATCACTGATAGCTCATTCATGTACAGAAATAATTGAGATACTACCACTATTTTTGAGCTGTTAACAGTACAAAATTAAAGGTGTCATTTCTTCCCTGAACATTGGGTCTCCTCCCCTTGCATAAACAACGGTGGTGAACGGGAATTTCAGTTTGTTCGTGAGCACATCTTATACCTCAGTGCATTTGGTGGAAACAAAGAGTAGGCTGTTGATGTTTCTTCCTAGAAAGAGACATACAAGTGGGAAGCAGAAATTTAGAAAAAACACCTGTTTTCTTAGCAATTTGAGGTAAACAGACTAGTTGGATCACACTGTTTTCCACTCATGTTGTCTTTCAGTATTCAAGGTCTCTCTTAAACCAAAAATGAAAAAAAAAAAAAAGAAAAATTACAGAAATCTTCTAACAATACTAGCAAAGATGATGAGTACAAATGTTATAATTTGTCCCGCAGAGAGATACAAACATCCACACAATTGCTTCACAGCTGCTCCTGAGGTGGATTGGGTTCTGGTTTCATTTAGTAAGCTAATGCCATGAGGTCGACCTCTGCGGGACTGTTTTGTGGTTGTACCAGTTTTTCCTAGTGAGGATCACTGCCTAAGAGCTCAGAGCACAGCAGGGCTGTTAAATGTTCAGCGAACAAAGAAGATGTAATTCTGCTTTCTTTTACAAAGCTCTGAACTCACAGGACTGCATTTTCAAGACAGAATAGAAAACTTAGGCAACATAACTTTGAATGATTAAGTACAAACTACAGTTGGTGATTAGAAAGTACAATATGTGACTTCTGTAAACTGTGCAGGCTAAAACTACACATTATTCCAAGAAAACTACACATTATACCACCAACTGTATGGGTGGAAATCTTGATTGAATGGGTACCTTATTCCATCGTTACTTAAATGCCACAAAATATTGCTCAGTTAAAGGTTGTAGGGAAGTCAGTACAATTGTTTTCTTGTGTCTCGTAGGTAGGAAGAATATGATCCTTTCGGAGAAGCTGGTGAGGTGAATCTGTAAAATAAAATAGTTGATAACAACAATTCATTATTTAAGGACTGACAACCTGAATTAAGATTGAAGTATCTTAAAGAAAATGAAGGCAAATTACTATTTGTTTAGAATATGTGTATTTTATAAATACTCATAGATGTTTTTGACTCAGTATTTTAGACTGAAAAATGATAGCAAGCATAAAGAAATTGCAAGAGTGTGCAGCTCAGTGTGGGATAGCCAGTATTGTGTGGGATAGCCAGTATTGCATGGGATGCTGAAAAATGATTTAGGTAGCGCGTTAATTCCATTATAAACTAATGGATTTTGTTCCATATCCACAATTTATTTGGCTTTCACAATGGTAGTAGCCAAACACTAACGCTAGTCACTTCCCAGTAACTACTCCTCCCAAGATAATACATCCGTCCAAGAAAAGTTTATCCCCACCTTCCAGATAGGGAATCTGAGGAGAAAAAAAAAGTGATTAGTGAATTAGCGGGTGCATACGAAAGCCTTCCACAGAGGACCTGCACTTTCTAAGGTAACTAAGGCATCCCTCTAAAACCATGAACGTTCAGATAACAAAGAAAACAGAATTTGTTTGCTGTGACCTTTCTCGTGGCACCGTGTCTCCTTTTGTTTCTTGAAGACACAGCTTGCTAGCACGGCAGTTAATTGATGGGATGGTCTGGAGGAGGTGGGGACCGCACGGAGGGAGGGCACCAGGGGTCCCTGAGAAGGGGTTTGCAGCAGTTCAGCTGCGTTCAGCCACCAGCAATACAGCCGCCAGGTGCTGTGCACTTCCATACGTGACACTAGGTTTGGTATTTGACACACTCACTCACTTACCATGCAATGATCAACTTTGGTCCCAAAACACATGGACTTGTTACTTTAGAAGTTTGGTAAACCAAATCAAGGACGTGCAGACAAAGAGAAGTTTTCTGCCAACCCAGCCTGCCAGCCCAGCTCAGGAGCGTTTGGCAGGTATTCCTCCCCAGAAAAAGGAAAAGAGTTCATCTTCTGTGGCCCAGAGGGAAGCTGGTTTCTCTGGCAGGTCTGTCTGTACACACATGTGGGTGGAGGGGGAAGCACAGGAGCGGGAACTAGAGCAGAGACCTGTACATAAATGAAGTAACTAAGTAAACTTTATTTACCTGGAGCTGCCCCAGACTGATGCCAAAAACCTTTGGCTCATTAGCAGCGCCTGTGGCCACACACAAAGTTAACATAGCAGATGTAGACCTAATGAGTTAATGGTACACAAAACATGAAGTCACTTCTGCCAAAAAGTGGGTTGGTTTGTTTTTTTTTTTTAAATTTTTGCTGGAAACATAACTTGACATGAGTAACTCATGGAGTGTTTTATTTCCAGTTTATTTCCTCTGTTTGAGAACATTGTCTTTGCTGTAAAGCCAGTTACATTCACTTGTGTTTTTATTGATGAGGGAATCACAGGATGGATTGCGAGCAAGTGAAAGAAGCCCCACGCAGACATCTGTCAAAAGTAGACGAAATCCACCATGAGGAGCAAGGGGTATCCCTGCTAGGCTGGGATTTAACCCTTGTCCACTTCCTCTTCATATCCATATTTTCTGCCATAGAAGCTCCCTCTCTATCATGACAACACCTTTGCTGCTTTTTTCCTCCACAGTTTTCCCCTTGGGGAATCTGATGGGACAGTGTTTTGTGCAAAACCTGGATTTAATACCGAGCTTTATGGAAGTGCAGGTCTGTATGGAAACCAGCGTTAGCTGACAGTTGCAAGGAGATGCTAAAAATCCTGATTCTGGACTTAGAGGTGTTACCAGCCTTCACAGCCTTGAAATGTCCTTGAGTGTCCAGCCTTCAGCCTTAACCTTTGTACCACGCAGTGAATAAATAAAGAGAGCACACATCGTGTTGTGCCTGCGTAACACATCAGGCATGAGACTGGGAGAGCAGAAACACGCACGGTAATCCCAGTTTTGGTGCTGAGTTGCCGTCAGACCTTATGCAATGCTCCTCCGAAGCTGGGAGATTCTCGCCTGCCAAGCGAGGGCACTCCCAGCAGGTGTGTGGGGTGGACAAATAGGAGTGTTAGCATAAGTATTAATGGCAGCTGGTAAGGTAAGTAGGGCAGAACAAAAGAGGTCCTGATTCAACGCCTTTATGTACTCCTTTCTACTGCAGAGAAACATGTACCTTCGAAGCATGTAACCGTATTTAAGGAAAAAAGGTAGCAACAAATGTATAAGTATTCTGCACCCAGCTAGGATTCAAGGCTTTCATTGGGTGGTGACATTTTTCTTATTCTGAATTGTGTACCTCTGCCTTTCATCATGTTAGATTTGAATTTGTCTGACACGCAGCATCACCTGCTCTCACCTAAGGCAGGGCAAGTTTGCTGAATGTTGTGCAAAGCATGCTGAAACCACTCAACCACCTCTTCGATAGCTTGTTTTCTTTGTACTTCCGCATTGATATTCTTCTTCTGAAACTTCAGATTTGTGTTGTGAGACCTGACATTTTGGAGTGAATCTTTTAGTTTTTCATTGCATTGTGTCTTCTGAAGTTTCTTCGGTAGCATATTTTCAAACAAACTGTACTTGGCTTGTGCCTTGAGGACAGTACATCAGAATCTCAGCAGCGCAGCAGCTGCTGGGGCTGGCTGGATCATCATGTCGACTTACGCAACCAGCCCTACCAAATGAATCATGTTGTTGACTGACTGGACAATGCAAGCACGAGTGTCCTCTCTTGACCAATCTGTGTTTTGACTCAAGTACGTGTAGAAGTCCGGAGTTAAACTGACCCAGTATTTAGTTGAACTGAAGTGTGATTTTTATTTGAGATTCTTAGATTACTGTTTATAAGTGATGCACACTTCCCCCCCCC
>VYXH01002823.1:66640-193999 GCA_013397275.1 Burhinus bistriatus | reverse complement strand
CCAAGTAAGTCTTCATATAAGACTGAGGGGAAATGTTAAGGGAAAATATCCTGTGACACTGTACATTATTTTTGGGGTGGGAGAGAGTGCTGTTATATAAAACATACATTACTTAAGATGACATCAACATCCACGGCGGAAATAACATATTTTGAATTCAGGTAATAGGACAAGATCATATAATTTTCTGGAGCTGCGTGTTCTGATGTTGAAATTCTGCAACTGGGGACCAAGAGCGGGTACCGTCTGGCTGCTGCAACCCTGTTAGAAGTTTGCAGGTGGGTTCATCCCTCCTGAAATGGATTTTCACATTATTTACACAGACATTCATATTTTCACCATAGGATACAAAGCTCCCTTCTTTCCATTACCTATAACTCTACTGTATCTCACTCAGATTTAAATGAAAACTTTAGCAGCAGTATCTGACAGAATTTAGTATGTAATTAAATTTCAATAGATTAGTTCATCTCACTTCTCTCTTGTGAAGTCGCTATAAAGTAAATTTTCGTATTTCATTTTAGAAATCTTGCTCAGTTTTGTTGTTACAGAAAGAGCCAAAAATCCGGGCTCAAATGGATTAATTCCCTCTACTTTCAGCCCACTTTTTTTGGAGGGATTGATGGGAGGAGATTTTTGCGGGAAGGGACAGTGTAATGGAGGAAAGGGCTAGAAGAAGGCTTCATGCTGAGGGTTCCACACTGAAGGACAGTAGGGTCTGAGGAGAGGGGCAGAAACGTCTGTACCTCACTAACAATTTCCTGGGCAGATGGTCAATGAGGTGCTTAAAAAGAGAGAAGCTCTTGTTCTTACCCACAACCTCACTGAAATTCCTTTGAGACCTCCCAGGTCCTTCATTGGCTGTGAACACCCACCCCAAACCCTCCTCGTCATCTTCCCTTGCAAAGCGTCTCCCAGCTTCCAAATCCCTTTCACCCCTCCTGCTCCCCCTTTTGCACTCTCAGGCCCTCACCTGGACCTCCACTCCTGCAAAACGGAGCTTGGTCTATGGCAGCAAGAAATGCTGAGATGGCGCTGGACAATAGTGATCCGCTCGTGAAGCGAGGAAAGCACCACCTGCACCCTGTGGTATCTCCAAGGGCTTCCCCACCTCTCTACTTCTCTTTGGTCTTTTCCAGTAGCACCTCTAACCTTCTATACCTGGCATCCTTATTTTTTTAATGCTTGTCCAAATTAGAAAAAAATGGATTACTATTGACCTATGCAGTTACATCCTTATTTTCTTTGTTCTTGGCACTCTCTTGAGCAGCTGACTCCCAGTAAGCATCGTTAACACCTTTCAATTACTTTGTTCTTTCAGCTTTTAAAACAGGGATGTCCCCTTACCTTCTTAGGCTTGGAAAGCCCAGGATTTGCTATTACTTGGATTTGCTTACACTTCCTGCTAATAGCTCAACCCCTTTTTCCCTGAAGGGAGGGGAAGATTTTGAAAAGAAAGAAAAAATACTTTAAAAAAACCCACAACAACAACAGAAAACCAACCAGCAACAGCTTTTTGCTTCTTGCAAAGGCATCTGAGTAAAATGCATTCAATACAAAGGTAAGGTTACAATAAAACAGTACATAAACCACCTAAAATTACATAATGTATTTCACAAACTGAAACTGCAGCACATAAATAACCTAGTCCTGCGTGTCAGCACAACGTGTTGCTGGGTTACTCGCTGCTTCCCTCAACATAATGAGTTTTCCAAGAAACAGGAGATAGTCTTCCGAGAGGAACCAGAAAGAGAAGCAGTAAACAAGAAGCATATTCCCATTCAGCAATGCTACCGTACAGAATTACATGGAACCTACCTAACAACAAGGAAATAGCTTTTTAGGAAATCATTAAGAATTTTACTGGAAAAGTTAACGCTTCTTCTAAAGATGAATTGAATTCAGTTCATTTTAGGTATTTTAGCCTTTGGGTTTTTTTCCTCGGGGGACAGTTGTCAGGGCCCAGAGAGTACCAACAGATTCTGCAACTTCCACCTACAGATAACTTTATATCTATAATCAGATTAATTAATTTCTTAACACAAGGTTGTGGGAAACTTTGGGTTGTGAATTTGGAAGGAAAACCACAGATTCTCAAATGCATCTGGTAGGAACGTAGGGCATCTAGAATATTTTCAGGTCAGGCCAAAATCAAAGCCTGGGAGCCTAACAAGTGCTGTTCAAAACGGTAGGACTTTTTCCTGCTTGGGATACACTCGTTGTTGGAATACACCCAGCCGTTTCTTTCTTTTAAGTACACATTATTCATATGCATTGAAATATATTCCATTTGTCAGAAGCAGCTCCTGGAGATCCCGACAACCGAGTGAAAGAAAATTGATAATCTACTCACAAAAAAGATTGTCAATGGCCTTCTTTCACTGTCCTCATCAAAGTAGCGGCATTGGTAACACAAGAGATTTTAATTCTGTAATCAAATTGCCTGCAATTTCAGTACTGAAAGCTATCCCGCAAAGAGTGAATGAAAAGACTCACTTTTTAGGAGCTCTATACGGAAATCATCTTTGATATCTACATCTGAACTAATGTTTTAAAGAACAGTAATGCTGGGAAACGGGTCCTTTTCCACCCATGGGATGTTTTATCTTCTTTTCTCCCTCCTTCTCTCACGAGACTGGAAATCAAACGGCTGGCTGTCAACCTCCTGCCTGAAATCCTGTCATTGAGGGAAGGTTGCGATGGGAAGAAAAATTAAGGGTATAACATGGCTGAGCTCTTGCAGTCTCCAGTTCTTCTGGTAAGCATGGCTGCTAGGTATGGAAAAGGTAACGATCACAAACTCTACTGCTTATTTTTGTAGCCATTTAAAACAAACAAACAAAAAACCCAGTAAATATGATAATCAAGTTCTGCCACTCATAATTCACTTACTGTCTTGTGGTGGAAGAAGTTAGAACAAAAGGTAGCAAAAACCAGACCACAGCATCCAGTTAAATCAAATGTAAACACTTAATATAACCATGGCAGCAGTGTATAATACTTTTTGTTGCCATAGATGTCACATTTTGAGAATTCTGATTTTCCAGTACTAAAAAAGACATTTGGAGATATAGCTGAAATTTCAGGAGACTTTGTAAGTTATTCAAACACCTGCAGTTAGCTGTACAAAAAATGAAATTGTTTAAAATATCATGCTGTCTAATCAAAGGTTCTATCTTGCCCGATACATTGATCAATTCTTAATATTCACTGCTCTCTTAACTGCCAAAGTTTGCAGAGTTTGTAGTCATTTTTCTACTGAAATTTTTCATAAATGAGCAAGTTTTACAGAAAGAGCTGTTATTAATCAGAGGCTAACAGGCCTGATGGGTTGAAAACAGGGATTCAGAATTCACAGCTTTAATTCTTTCTTTGCTATTGACATACTGCACTTCAGTGAATTATCTAAACTTCCCACATTTTTCTGTCTGTAAAAACATAACAGTTATGAACTTTTGTAGATATTAATCAGATTTTCACACAGAAATTTTCCTACTTCTTTAACCTAAAAATGCTGTATAATATGATGATACCTTGCATTCAAAATTGTCTAAGTCTTCTTATAATGAGATCATGGAGTTAGCACATTGTAAGTCTTGTGATCCCACACACATGAGACATAAATATCTTTCTTTTAAAAGATTTCAAATCAACCTGTACAACAGATACACTGTATACACAAGAAACATTTTCTATAGTGGAAACGGTCCCTCATGATGCAAAACCAACGCAGAGCTATGCTTCCCACAACCTATGTTGAAAAGCAAAGAAAAAAAGAAGAGAAAAAAAAAAGAAACAAGGCATGCAAGCAGAATAAATGGCTGTATTTTTCATTTGTTTGGAAACTGATAGAGAACAGATTAGCCTGCAACGTAGTGCTTTCTTACCTAAACAAGCTATCATATCTGGTGGAGAGCAAAGCTCTTTAAACCATTCCTAGCTAGGAGTGGTAAATAAGTAAAAGCTCTAAAAAAGGTACACTAAAATGGAAGGGGTTGTTATTATGGAAAAGCCTTAAGACACCTGAGCATTTTAGTATCAGGCTATAAAATCATCTTCCAGAGAACAAATACAGCATAAGCTACACAAATCACTTGAACTGGAGTGGTTGAGAACCAGTTTGTGTATCAGAAGTTAACCCAGGCTTAACCCTCCAGAACTGCAGATGCTTCAGATGAAGCAAGTACTAGAACAAAGCCCACATTTATTATTTCAGTACTGGAGTTAAACTTACATATTTTAACTTAAATTGAGTGTATAAGTTAAGCTTGTATACTGTTATTAGAAAGCAGTTCTTTATTAATACCAGTTTCTGGTACATTATTACCTTCCTTTTTACAAATGTAATATTGATCAGAAATGCTTGCTTTACCAAGTCCTGCTCCTGCTGCAGTAATACCTGTCTTTTGCTTATGGTAAAAAATCAAGTCTGTCCAAGCACAAAATGTTTATCTGCATTCTTTCTGTAAGAAACAGGACTACCTGTTTCATTATGGTGTGTATATCAAATAGGTTTGTACTTTGTGTCCTTTTTTCTGATAAAATGAGGTTGCTTATTTATTACATTCTCTCTAATACTTACTGGTGTGTCCCAATATGAGGTATCCACAGGTATATTCGTCCCCTTATTGAAAAAGATTAATTTCATTCTCTTTTTGAGAACATTTTCTAAAAGTGGATGAGAAAACATGGTCAAAGAACAAGGTATCGATCCTTTCGGTCCCACAACCATTCACTTACAGTTCCTGGAGACAGCGAGCAGTTCCTGGATTTGTATCCTACTGAAACGACTTCCTTTGCTTTCTGTTATCAGATAACTTGAACTCCTAATGAGGCCCCTCGGCTGTAGCTGTTTCGTTAATATTCACACTGAACTTTCCTTTATGGTTCATGCTGGGTGTCTGCTCAAGACTTGAAACACTCCATCCAGTAACCCTTGATGAGCTTTTCTGGAGCCCTGCAAAACCTTCCAGAAATGGTGTCTAATTGCAGCTGAGACCACAGATTTTTCAACAGGGCAAATATTGCCCACTAAAAAAAAAAAATCCAGTATCATCAGAAAGTTTGTACAGAGACAGATGCTGCCCCACCAAAGATCTTCAATGACGCCCCACCTTATTGTGTGGGGTCATTAATGAACAGGAAGACAGATCTCTGGTGGAAGACGATCCTGGTAAGGATGGATTGAGAAGAGACTTAGGACACCATTGTAGTACCTGTGCACAGTTCAAAATATTTTTGTCTGGCTTATCTTAGACATGATGAGCTGAACCACATCATGGAAACAATAGTCAAGAAGATGTTCTGTCTGATGCTGACCATGACTAGGGGAAGGTGCCGATCTCCTCTCTCTGGTGACCAATGACAGGACACAAGGAAATGGAATGAAGCTGCGTCAGGGGAAGTTCTGGTTCGACATTAGGAAAAGGTTCTTCACTGAGAGGGTGGTCACACACCAAGCCTGTCAGAGTTCAAGGAGCATCTGGTCGATGCTTTTTAGTCATATAGTTTAATTTTAGGTAGTCCTACGAGGAGCAGGGAGTTGGACTCAAGGATCCTTATGGGCCCCTTCCAGCTTGAGATGTTCTATGATTGTATGACTATTTTCTGAGCCTGAACGCTGCTGATGCATGCTATGAAAGAGGAGCTGAACACAGTGAAGACTTTGGCTAAATGCCTTATTTGCAGAGAAGACAACTTTTTTTTTTTTTTTCCAGTTTTGTTTTTTTTGCCAGAACAAGGCCACCAGACCCGAAAAGAATGGAGAACAGGCAAAGCGGAGTGTTCAGTAAGAAAGATCAGTAAGCAGTGTCCCTAAAGGGAGACCTGCTCTAAAGGAAGCTATGGTACAGACAGAACCAGGCACCAATGGTATCTCAGCAGTCAAACAGCTGAAAACCAACTGGCACAAAAGTTAGGTTGAAAGGTTAGTCCCGGTAGAAGGGATGTACCGCACCTGACGTACCTTTTCCCTTCTCACAATCAAACATGTATTTTTCACTCCTGCTGTTATGCAATGCCCAGTTGTACATTATGAAACCATTGCCACATCCTCCTAACAGGTGTTGCCGCATTTTGTATCGGGGTGAAGTTGGAATCATATGAATTGTTTTTTAAATTATTTGGGATAGAGAACTTTCATTGTAGTAACTCAAATTTATGGGTTTTTTTACAGCAGTCTGACATATTTTGTAATCAGAACAGAGAGAAGGAGCGGAGATGATAAAATACAGACAATTTTTTATTCAGTGGCTCAGTTCTCCTAGTGAAGACGTTCTCAAGAAGCAAGATTTCAGTAAGGAAGAAGCTAGGCCTCAGGTAAAGTCAGGAAGCTGGATGACAGTGTAAGTTAACCCAAAATTTTCCCCTCTTATATCACCAATAAACAAATAAAACACATATCGGTTATTGTTAAATACAGGCTCTGAAAAATGGTTCAGATGACAACTGTACCTATAAATTGCATACAATGCATACAAAAAGGGAAAGGACAATTTAGTGCAGGTTTTGGGTAATAATTTGTAAACTTCAATGGCAATATAACAGATCCTGCTAGGAAAAGAGGAAGATCTGTTCCTGTCTTAATTTACATATAGTGAGATAATTAGCTAAGGATAGAGTCAAGCTGAAGTGTATTAATGTCTTAATTGAAAAGAATCAAAATTAATCAAAATAGACAAACAAGTAGATTAAGAAAAGGGGGTTGAAACAGGTCGAATTGAAATGCTTTCTATCAAATATTTAAATGTTTGACCAATAACTCCAATGTAATTTAATCATATGTAGGTGACTTGCAATTTGGTAAAAGGAAAAAAAAAGACAAAATGAAAGACTTATAAGCTCCAGGAGGACCACAGCTAAACAAATGACTCTTACATCTAATCATAGAATCGCCTAGGTTGGAAGAGACCTTTAAGATCATCGAGTCCAACCGTTAACCACCACTAAACCATGTCCCTCAGCACCACGTCTACCTGTCTTTTAAATACCTCCAGGGATGGCAATTCCACCACTTCCCTGGGCAGCCTGTTCCAATGTTTGACAACCCTTTCTGAGAAG
This sequence comes from Burhinus bistriatus, assembly GCA_013397275.1. Taxonomy (NCBI): domain Eukaryota; kingdom Metazoa; phylum Chordata; class Aves; order Charadriiformes; family Burhinidae; genus Burhinus; species Burhinus bistriatus. The sequence continues at coordinate 186,940 of VYXH01002823.1, read as the reverse complement.
AAATTTTTCCTAATACCCAATCTAAACCTCCCCTGGTGCAACTTGAGGCTCTTTCCTCTTGTCTTATTGCTTGTTACTTGGGAGAAGAGACCGGCCCCCACCTTGCTACAACCTCCTTTCAGGTAGTTGTAGAGAGCAATAAGGTCTCCCCTCAGCCTCCTTTTCTCCAGGCCAAACAACCCCGGTTCCCTCAGCTGCTCCTCATAAGACTTGTGCTCGAGACCCTTCACCAGCTTCATTGCCCTTCTCTGGACACGCTCCAGCACCTCAATGTCTTTCTTGTAGTGAGGGGCCCAAAACTGAACACAGTATTTGAGGTGGGGCCTCACCAGTGCTGAGTACAGGGGGACAATCGCTTCCCTACTCCTGCTGGCCATGCTATTCCTGATACAAGCCAGGATGTTGCTGGCCTTCTTGGCCACCTGGGCACACTGCTGGCTCATATTCAGCTGACTGTCGACCAACACCCTCAGATCCTTTTCTGCCAGGCAGCTTTCCAGCCACTCTTCCCCAAGCCTGTAGCGCTGCATGAGGTTGTTGTGACCCAACAACAAGAAGACAATGAAATATATTGTGGATTTTTTCATATGCTTGTTAATTTATATTAACTCAGTTTTCAACAGAGCCCCAGTCAGATACCTGCAACTTGAGCAAGAACAGCTGTCAGCCAAGAAACAGCAAAATTAGTGAACTAAGGTTTAAGCCTGTAGCTGTTCTCCATGCATCATCAAATAGCTATATGAAATTATAAGAGTTTAAAAAAGACAAATTAGGATACAAGACACCTTGTTTATGAAACTGGAATGAGGAAATCCAGGTTTCAACCCAGGGTCTTGTTTCTTTTAACAAGATCAGACAAAATCCAGCTTTCAAGCTGTCTGGACCAAATAGTTTAACTGTGATATGCATCACCCAAAACTGAGATACAGTAACTTTCCCACTGCTGCCTGAAAGGTGGAGGCAGAGGAAAGGAATGAGAATGAAGTTTTCGGTCATTCATACGAGAGACTGTTCTGTCAAAGGAGCACCCAGGCATTTCTTCAGTTACAAGCATTTAGAGTAATTGCTTCAAACACTAGAAACATTAGCATATAATTGTTTGTCAACTGCTTACTAGTGCTTGCAGTACAAACTTCTGCTGTGACTGACAACTGGCTGAAATCTGGCAGCTGACACAAGTCCTTTGATAAGTAACACCACACTGTCCTGAACAAAGACCCAGCCAACAATAAGACCACTTCCTAAAATTACCATGTTAGAGACTGCATGCATCTCTTTTTCCAGAATATTGTTATAAAATAGCCATGAAACAAAACAAGTTAATAGTAATTAACATAGCTTAAGACAGCTAATGTTTTCATACTATTTTTTTAATTTTGGTGTCAGCATTTACACTTGAGAGACCATTAGCTCTGAACTAACGCACACAGCCTGAGCTTTGTACCACAGGTTACCTATACCTGAAATAAAGAAGTAATTAGATAAATGACATCTCCTTACTGTAAAGAATGTCTGACAGAAGACACCCAGACCTTTGGAATTCAGCATTATTGGTAGTGTTCCATGTAGTGGTTGATGGGGATTAAGAGGCTGATTTGCATTTCTAATCTGAATTTGCCTGGCTTCAGCATCCAATCTCTGTTATGTCTTCCTTAACCACATTAAAAGAGCCTTGTAGCATCCTATACTCGTTGGTAAGATTGCTTTTGTACTGTACACCCCCTCTCAATTTTCCACTTGGTAAGTCGAAACACTGTCCCCCAGATCTCCTACCATATAAAGTTTTCCTCAATTTCTTGAACTTAGGATTTTGTTACTCTTGTATAAATTCTTCAGTTCAACATTTTAAAACCTCAGCCCCAGTGTTTGGCTGGTAGCAGAGTGTTTTCGTAGTGTTTTCACAGAAGCTGTAGGGCAGGGGATAAAGTCATCACCATAGATTCTGTTACATCCACTTGGCTCCATTAGTCCTCTTCACCACAGAATTACATTAGGAGTTTGCTTACGGGAAGCTTGGTGTGAAGAACAATTCTTAAATGCTTTTCACTGGTGCTATTTTCCAAGAGACAATGTGTACGTTTAATTTTCATTTCTTGTTCCTAGAAGTATGAATTTGTAGGTGATAACACTAGCATACTATGTTTAAAGGTCCTAGTTTGGAGCAATTCAAATAGGAGAGATTGCCCTTTGTTTTCATGTGATTTAAATTGGCAGGGTTTTTTAAATTTATCTCTGGAATACCAGTGAAAATGTTGAATAGTACCACTATGACACCAATACTTTTGGGAAGTCCTTTAGAAAGCATCTCCATTTGATTTTCCATCAATGGCCTCTCAAAGCATTTGCCAGGCTGCACTTTAGCCCCTGGACGCACGCTCTCTTTTAACGACCCGCTCACATCCAACTATGGCGTGGGGCTGCAGGGAGCTGAGACAGGAGCACTAAGATTGGTTTGAATGAAATATGAGTGGGAATTATTTCTGTGAAAGCACGAGGAGCAGCAGCACGGGTTGAAGAAACAGCATGAATCGATAAGCGAGGACGTGATTAACAGCAACTAAACTAGTAAACACTGAGGAATGTGCTGTGTACATTACGACCAGGAGGCCTGAGCTCCGATAAGGCCACAGCAGGATGACTTGTCAGCAGAAGACCTGAGGTCTGATAACAGGAGGATGGCAGCAGGGTTGCAGCACACCCTATGTGCTAGTCCGCTCCTCGTTATCCCAGCAGGAAGAAAGGCTGTAGCCATAAAGATACCCAAATGAGGAAACGCGAACAACAGGTAGCAACCTTCCCTGCGGTTTATGGGGGGGTTGAGGTAAGCAAGATTATGATGGAAAGTCACATTGTAATAGCTGAAGGATATAAATACCCAGATGATTGTTGTGGTTCACCCCAGCTGGCAGCTCAGCCCCACACAGCTGCTTGCTTATCCCCACCCAGTGGGATGGGGGAGAGAACGAGAAGGGTAAAAGTGTGATAACTTGTGGGTTGAGATAAAGATAGTTTAATAATTAAAACAACAAACAAACAAACAAAAGCCCATAAAAATAAAGCAAAGAGGTTTTTTTTAAAAAAAAAAAAAAAAACCAAAACAAAATCAAGAAAAACAAGGCCTGCCAAAAGCCTAATTGCTCACCACCAGCCAACCGGTGCCCAACCAATCCCCAAGCAACTGCTGCCCTGGACAACCTCCCTCCCCACCCCTCCAGTTTTATTGCTGAACACAACATTGTATGGTATGGGATATCCCTGTGGTCAGTTGGGGTCAGCTGTCCTGGCTGTGTCCCCTCCCAACTCCTTGTGTCCCCCCAGCCTGCTCGCTGGTGGGGCGGTGTGAGGAGCAGAAAAGGCCTTGGCGCTGTGCAAGCACTGCTCAGCAACAGCTCAAACACCCCTGTGTTATCAACTCTGTTTTCATCGCAAATCCAAAGCATAGCACCATACCAGCAAATACAAAGAAATTTAACTCAATCTCAGCCAAAACCAGCACACCGAGTAAGTTTTGCGCTGCCAAGGAAGACCCCCAGTGACGTAGCATTTACTCAAGAGCCACCATTCTTGGTCTTCCATGGGGATCTTCAGCCTGCCTGGCCTGGCTGCTTGGACATGGGCTTCTCGGTGTTCGTGAGCATGTGGGTGTGAGTTTATGACTGGGTGAAATCCATGAGGCAGTCAGTGTTGAGTGACTGAGATCGGTTTTGTTTAAAACAAATACCGTCTTCCCTTTCCTTCTGGTCTTGAGTTGAATTTTGTCACACAGTCAATGAACACAAAATGGTCTCTAAATTTATAGTCTCTGCAAAGAAGGAGGATAGCTGTTTGACCAGACTTATTTTCTGTACAAGCCTATTTTAGTTCTTTGTTATTTGAATCTTGTAATAGACCTCCCAGTGTGGTGTTTCACACCAGTACCATGGCAACAAGCATATCATCATCCCACACGCTTTCTCTGAATATAGGGACAACGTGAACATTATTCTGACATTTCTGTGCTCCAAGATCTCTTTAGAAGGAACATCAGAGTGCCAGTGCCTTTTGGTCAACTCTTACTACACCTGCTTTCAGGGTTTGGGCCAAATACCTGACAGAAAAAAAACTTCCTGTTGGATTATAAGGGAGCCATGAAATATGTCATTATCTTCATGCAAAACCCAGTTTTGTCACTGTTTCTAAATACAGAACATAACCACCTTGAACATATCTCCACCCTTAACAATTAGACCTTTGACCACCTGCCTAGTAATGAGGCTATATTGCAGCTAGCAAGTATTTCAGTGAAGTATCTTAATATCTTCAACCGTGTGAGGCAAATTTTTCCAATCAACATCTCAAATTCCTTAGCAATTTTCTGTACTTTAATTTCTATTTCCTCTTCTTTCCACTTAAATATCTGATTTTTTAAGTGTCAGTATTTCATCGCTCTCTTCAGTTTGTTAAAAAGCATTTCCTCTCTTGCTGTCATAGCTTTGCATCCATCCAGTCAACTTTGTAAAAATAAAATTACTGAAAAGAAAATTGGTTCTGTTCCACCTCAAACCAGGACAAACTTTTTCTTAAAGCTTCCAGTTTTTACCAATTTATTTAATTAACAAGCTGAACAGATTTACTTTTTTTGGAATACAATGTGAATTTCATTTTAGGGTTATCTCTGCCGGTTGGTAACAGATATTGTCAAGTTTTGATCACTGGTTCCTAGACATGCACCAAAATCCAGTATGGTCATTATTTAATTATAATAATCTATAATCCAAACCGACTGTGTGTTGTTAGATACAATGGTTTTCTACAAGCATATTGTAATAAGCAAATTTTACTATTGGCTGTGAGTCATGTTCCCCTGCATATGTGCACGGCAAGTTAATCATCCAGTTCTGAGCTTCAGCAACACAGCTCTTCGCCAACACATGGCTGCCTCACGCCTTCCCAGCCAGCGCGTTCCTTCATTTCTATTTCAGTTTCTATGGTCCAGAATTATCAGTATCTCCAAAACAGATAACAATCAACTTTAGTGTAGGGTGTCACCTCCCCTATTTTATCTTTCTCAAGTAAATAAGTGATAAAAAACCAAACCCAGTCACATAATTAGTCCAGGCACATTTAAATAAATCATTTCAAGGCTTTATTATGTATTTTTACAGTCTGCTAGCACACCGTGATGAGAAAATATTCAGTTGTGTCAAATTATGGATGCAGATTTCAAGTTATGGATGCAGATTTCAAATTACGGATGCAGAACAAGGATCCATCACTGGTGATGATGACAGAAAAAAGTTTCAAGCAATCTGGAAAAAAAAAAAAAACCAAACCCTCAACAGGCTGCTGATGGATGAACAGAAATTATGTTTCTTGTCCCAGGCCTTTTAAAGGTCTAAGTAGTTATGTTGACAATTCTTCCATTTCATTAGATCAATTATAAAAGCTGTTTGCCCCCTTATGTGTCTTGTTACTGATTACTTTGCTTAAGGTGGCTACTAAAGCTTCACTAAATGAAATACAGCTCTGGACTCTGAATGAGCAATGAATTCAACAGTTTTGCTTAACTAAGGTTCTTTTCTTACAGTTATCTGTACGCCCTTGGGAACTTCTTATCTCTTCCATTTACAGTTCATGCCATTGAAAAAAATCACGTTACTTAACAGCTCTATTGGAAGTTTCAGCTCCCTTTGGGTAATATTATTGACTAGAACAAAACGATGCAGCTAATTTCCGTTCAGATTTCTTATGGGCTTCAGATTCCATTTTTTTCAAACAGTAAATGCCAGCACAAACTTACTTATTCAGCAGTTACCAGCATTTTCTTACATACAGCCTGATACCTGTTCTAGACTGGTAGACATCTGTTTTTCCTCATACACTTGAAAAAAATCTGATGTCTCACTTTCATTAATTTGAAAATTATGCCTGTGTAAAGCTGGTTAAAACTTATACCAATTCTTAAATTACCAAATGGAAACTAAACTAATTAAAAAAGGATATATATTTTGGGACATGAGCCTGTATTAAAGATCTCAGCTGCACTTCTGTCAATTTTGTTCACAATTTTCATGTCCCCCATCTTAATTTGTCAAGTCAAACATTCACATTTTTGGGAGTTTGATATCATAGTGACAAACATAGAAAGATTATATAGCACTAGCTACAAAACCCACCATCCCAAGAAGCTACATTTGCTGTTCAGGTATCCAGTGTCAATGAATCTTACAGGACAGAGAGAGACAAAGTTTAAAAAGAGGCCATTAAAAACCAAGCATGCATTAGCTGAATTCCTGCAGTATTGGTTTAAACTGGATGCAGCAAACCCGCAGTCTGGCTGCGTTATCCAGTATTTGGGGGGAGCAATAACAGACACGTCAACCCAAGATAGACAGGGAAGGTTCTCCACCCAGGTGTTGGCTTTCAAAGGTATGGTATCCCTTTAGCCACAACTGCATGGCATTTAAAGTCACCCAAGCCCTCAAGCTTGACCAAAGTAGCAGCTGAATCAGCCCACACATACAAAAAGAAAGATGCTCCAAGGACTTCCAGTGAAAGATTATTTACCTAAATCCCTTCGGCCTCCTCTCTTCTGTCTTTCCAGCTAGCTAATCTTTTATAGCGCAATCCAAACAGCAAAACAGAACCATGCCACTAGCAAAGCTCTCGGTGCTTTTTCATCATTCACAACATTTATCAATTAAACAAGGGGCAGCATTCCCAAGGTACTTTACTAATATCAATTACACCTTGTTCTTGCAGAAAAAACAGTTACAAGTTTTGCATAGAGAGAAGAATAAAACTCTTCCTTAAGCAGAAAACGCCAGCAAAAAGCCTAGTATCTACTACAGTTAACTTGAAAGTGAAATACTGCCTAATCACTAGATATAATTTCAATTAATTGTGTCAAGACCAAAAGATATTTAGAGTCCAAATGGCTTTTAAAGAACTCACTATACATTCAATATAATACTTCAGAAAGGAAAAAGCCCCCATCACAGTATTTTAAAGGTGTTAAAATGGTTACTTCTACAAATATCATAGAGACAATTGAAATTAGTCATTATCTGCCTAATGTTTCCGTTTTTTCTGCCCTTTGTCCAAGAAACCCCAGGACACCTAGTCTGAGCACAGTTAAATGCAGAGTTTTTCAGTTCACAAAAACCACAGAACACTAGTTTTCCCAAACTTTACCAGATAACCTTCATGACAGATAGTGACTCACACATCTTCTATTTACTGAAAATAAGTCTTCTCCCAAAGAAAACAAAGATAAAAGAAACTGGGTATGAGAAAAGAAGCGTTCCTGACTTACTAGACTAGGTGTTTTCATGAAGAAGCAGGTTTGTCTAAATACACTGTTTTATTTGAAACCATTCCATTTAATTAAATACTATTTTAAAAACATTTATAACACTACAGTCAGGTTTAACATCATGTTTACCACATCCAGCCTGAGAACTAACTGCAAAGACCGCCAAGATGACATTACAAATTTCTACTGTATATGTAACTGCAGCAACAGTAAAATAGAGCACGCTCAGCATCTTGAAAAAAGAATTTTGTAGCACATGTATGAGAGAGGCCCAGTTTCCTGATTTGTCTGTACACCCCCTTATCTCTACATACCTTAAGCCCAAGTTGCCTCCTTGTTCCTATGACTTTACCTCCTCTCTTCTGCAACACATGTAGTTTTCTTTCCACAGTACACTACCTACCCACAATATGCCATGGAGTATACTACCATCTGGGGAAGGGAAGCCGTATTATCACTAGTTTTGAGTCAAACAGATGCTAATTTATTGGCTGCTCTGTGCGTACTGATTGGCCAGCTGGAGAGCAAGTCAAGTTCACATTGCAGTGCCAATTTTTTTATCATAGAACGTTTAGACTTGGAAGGGATCATCTAGTTCCAACCCCCCTGCCACGGGCAGGGACACCTTCCACTAGACCAGGTTACTCAAAGCCCCATCCAACCTGGCCTTGAACACCTCCAGGGATGGGGCCCTCCACAACTTCCCTGGGCAACCTGTTCCAGTGTCTCACCACCCTCACGGTAAAGAATTTCTTCCTAATATCTAATCTAAATCTACCCTTTTCCAGTTTAAAACCATTACCCCTTGTCCTATCACTACACTCCCTGATAAAGAGCCCCACTCCACCTTTCCTGTAGGCCCCTTATAAGTACTGGAAGACCGCTCTAAGGTCTCCCTGAAGTCTTCTCTTCTCCAAGCTGAACAACCCCAACTCTCTCAGCCTGTCCTCATAGCAGAGGTGCTCCAGCCCTCTGATCATCTTCGTAGCCCTCCTCTGGACCCGCTCCAACAGGTCCATGTCCTTCTTATGTTGGGGGCCCCAGAGCTGGCAGCAGTACTCCAGGTGGGGTCTCCCATTAAGCATTTTCATTAAGCATACAGAAAACTCTTCAGTCAAATTCGGCAAAGATCAAGACGGGTCAACAGCTTCAAAAGTTACTAGGAAGAACACCAAATTGTTGGATGAATAGAGTGAATTGCATAAGGAGAATTTTCTTAAGGAATCAGGCTAAAGAGAAAGAAGAATTTAAAAAATCCCCACATCTCATAGATAAGTGAAAAACCTGCATCATAATAACAACCTGAAAAATTAAACAGAACACCATAGTATCTGCTGCTGAAGTATGCAAAAAAGTTGTTCTCCCCAAATTTTCCTGAAACTGTGCCCATATTACACATCTTGCCTGTGCCAAAGTTTAATGCATTTTGAAATTTTTAAAACATCAAGGTCCAATGCATTATGATCACCCAGATCAGTCTAAATATTTTTAATAAGAAATAATGGATTATAATACTGTGATACATAAAGAAGAAAATGATACAATTATTATACAGTATAGCCAGAAAAAATACAAGACACCAAGGCAAGTTAGAAAAGCAATCATATCTAGACAACTTGGCTTTACCTAATTAATATCTATATCCTTTCATGTATAAGAGACTACAAATGTGTTACAGATATATATACAGATATCATTCCCTTAGTCTATGGGATACTCCTGTAAAATGTCCATAAAACGTCCATTGAGTTCATTTAGTCCATGACTTTGGGCTCCATCTGGTTATGGTGGTCACTCAGGTCCTCCTAATTCCTGACTACTGGCCCCAGTATCCCAGCACTGGAGAAACCAGCTGATAATTTGCTTGCCTGGATGATTGCTGGAATCTCTTTGCTTATCTTGCAGCTCACTTAGGGATCAGGTGGTTTCTGACTTTTTTATGATTTCTGTCTCCTCCCCCTCCTGTTCTTCTGACTGCTTTGCTGCAGAACAGGCTGCCTCTTAATTCTCTCTCCTGCTCTCAGGAGAAGCTTCTTCCTCCCTTACTAAAGGAGTTGACTTCCGCTTCCATCATTTCTTCTTTGCCCGACTATTGGGGTGACATATAGTTGAGGGTTGGGTCTCTGGTTTAGCCAAGGCTGTTTATACGTCTTCAGATCCAGACATCCTCTCTTCCCCTTGAGGGTGCCGAATAGTGCTCGGCAGGCATACGCCAGGCCCCAGCACACGGTGGCAAGCTGTGTCTCTGGCACAGCCAGGGCATCCTTTTTTCAAACATTCTATCACACATCAAGATCCTGCACCTGTTCAGGGGTGAAGTCCCACACCATCAGAGATGACAACCCTTCTAGGTACCTGCCCACATGCCCTGCTACCCATAACCATACTGCCTTGGGACATATCCCTAATGTGATACTCCTAAATAGTTGGCTAACCTTTGGAAAAGCTGGAAACATATTCTCGAAACATGCTAATAGGAGTATTTTGGCTACTCAAGGACGTTCCAGACACTGAAGAGTTATTGTAAAAAGGGAGAAAACATCTACCCTGTAGGAAAAGAAGGGGAAGGTGCCATTCTTTGTTTCATCCACCGATCGGTTCTTGGAGGAGAAAAGGAGAGAAGAGTAATTTTTAATTGTCTTAATGAGATGGTTCCTGAAGTCAAGGGAAGGCAACAATGCAGGGCCCAAAACAGCAGATGATGCTCAAGGCCAATGCTTTTATCATAGTTCTCCCAGACAAAACACAACCAAGTGTCACACCACACAGCAAACAGCAAAATTCAAATACAGCATTTAACAAGCTCCCTAATTCAATATAGAGAAAAAAAAAAAAAAAAAAGGGGGGAGCATGGCTATGATCAGATAAACAAGCACCAAGAACAAGTAAATCAACATTGCAACCAGCAACTGTTAAACAGATATAATAATTATAAATTCCCTCTAACATGCTGTGGTCAAATTTGTTATCTCAAACCCTTCAAGCCCCACGCTGGGTGCCAAAAAGGACTGTTGTGGTTTAACTTCTGCTGCTCGCTCACTCCCCCACAGCAGGATAGGGGAGAGAATCAGAAGAGTAGAAGTGAGAAAACTCGTGGGTTGAAAGAAAGGCAGTTTAAAATGTAAAACAAAACAAAACAAAACCAACAAAAAAAAACCCTGAAGAAAACCAAAACTGATTAAAAATTATGCAAAAAACCCCAATTGCTCACTACCAGCCGATCAATGCCCAGCCAGTCCCTGAGCAATTGCTGCCCTGGCAAACTTTCTCCACAGTTTTTATTGCTGAGGACGATGTCACATGGTCTGGGATGTCCCTCTGGTCAGTTGGGGTCCCGGTGGTGTCACCTCCCAACTCCTTGCGCACCCCCAGGCTGCTCGCTGGTGGGGCAGTGTGAGAAGCAGAAAAGGCCTTGACTCTGTGCTTAGCAATAGCTAAAACATGCCTGTGTTATCAACACTGTTTTCATCACAAATCCAAAACACAGCCTATAGCAGCTACTGTGAAGAAAATTAACTCTATGCCAGCCAAAACCAATACGGAGCCCAAGTCTTTATAAATAAAATAACCCATATTAAATACTTTATTTGCACGTTGCAGAAGTAGCAGCAGAAAAGGGAGGCTGGTGCAGAATGATTATTCAGGAGGTAAAACCCAACAATTATAATCTTAGCATGTCTAAAACCAAAACAACACATTAGAGGGTGTGTTCTCTCATATAAATGTATCATGTAAGATTATAAACAAAATGTCTGCAGACTTAGAGCTGAACATGTACCAATCATTAATACTACCCTATGTAAACCTACGTCAACCTTCTGTCAACTACATTTCACTATTTTTCATAGGCTAACTTTCAGCAAGGAAGCAGAAGTTACACATGTGTTTAGATATATACAAATAAACATAGATACATATTAAATTATGAATACACACTACATTTATAGGTTGGTTAGCAGATACAACTCCGTCAAACTGAGGTCTCAGTGCAAAAAGGTGTTGTACAGCTGTAGGAAACTGTCAGTTCTGCTCCCAGGGCAAAGGGGAAATCAGAACAAGTGGGATAATTACAGGAAGCCACCACGACATACACGATTTCTATTACTATATTCATATAGAAACCATCCTGAATGGCAAAACAACTTTACAGGATATTTTCTCCTAATAATGAAACACCTTTTGAGACTAACTACAGTGATACGTAACCAAGTATTCCTATACCCATTTCCACAAACAAACAAGAAAGTGAAAGCATGTAGGGCAGAGTGGGAGAAAGGAGACTGTCTCTTATCACAGCATTATGGGTTCACTGTCTAGCAGTATTTATGTGGTCCTCCCCCCCCTTTTTTTTCCTTTAAGGAAAAAAATTTTAAGCCAACAGAAATTTTGTTTCAGAAACATAATTGGAAAAAGTAGAGTTATCCAGCATTTCACTGCCAGGATGAGCTGTTTTGGAAAAAATCTTTGATGAGTAATGGCAACATATAAGTTTCATGCTATGCTACAAAAAATGACAGTAAACCTTATGTGATAAGGAAAAGATTATTTTTACTATGATGTGATGAAAAGTTTTGAAGACTTCCTAGTATTAACTGTACTGGTGAGTAATAACCTTCAGTTATTGTAACATGCTACTTGAGTCAAACGTGATGGATCCAAAACTGATGTCTTAACTAATAACCTAAATTCTCTTTATTGACAAGGAATATGAAATATACCCTAGAAGTGTCTGCATCTCATCTCATACTTAAGCTGAAAAAAGCCATTTTTTTTGATCAAGCTTTCATCTTTACCCAGTCTCAGGGACAAACCTAAAATAAAAACCAGAGCACACAGTGAGAAAAGTAACTACCTTTTCCTTTTAATAGAGATGTAGTACAGAATGTTTAATTACAGCAGGACAGTGGTTCCAGTTAAATAAAATTAAAAACCTTTATTTTCCCCAAATATAAAATTACTAAATTAATGTCTTAAAAGAATAAGAATATGGAAAAAGCTTTAAATTATACCACCATTTACCACAGTAACCATGATCACCAATTACATACTCCATCGCTTTGGCAAAAAAGTTTTTTTCTTTTAATAACTGCTTATAAACCTAACATAGCAAAGACTGTATACATCTTTATATTGCATTTATCTATATACAGGAATAAATGAACTGTAAAGTCTGCATATACTTGGAATGAGCAAATTTTCACAATAAACTGAAAGCAGAAGGATAAGAGCTGGTATGGATATTAAAAAAATGCTTAGAAATGTAATACATTTATGTACAGACTGTATGGACTGTATTAACAAACAATATGTACATAACAATTTACTACTATTGATATTTTAGTATAACTCAGTGTTCATTAATACAGACCTTTGGTTGTATTTAGTTGTTTAACAAGATCTAAGCTCACATACCTCCAAAATGCAACAAGGTATAAAATAAAGCACAACAATTTGCCAAATGGTACAAAAACTACTATTGTCAGTTCCATTAAACCCAAAAAACTAGTGTCTCTGTCTAGCCTCAAAATAGTTCTTGTACTTGGAATCAATCTCTATGTGCCATACACAAAAAAAAACACCTGAATGTCACATATCTGCAAAATTACATCCCACAACATTTTTTTTGTAATGTGCAATTCATTTTAATAATACTTTCTAAGGAACAAGAGAAATTAACTTCAACTTTATAATTTTCCAAGACGAGCCTCTGTAATGACATTGTGAATAGTTTTAAATGTTACCAGCAAGATTAAAAAATATATGTGCGCTCCCTTACTCTAAAAGACTATTACCAGTAACTGCTATTTGCTAAGTGTGCTCAGACATTCGTATGAATTATGCAGCTTGCACGTGCCCAATATTTAGCTTCAAAATCATCCTGAGTTTGCACACAATGAAGCAAATCCACATACTTTAAAAAAACAAACAAACATACTTTCCTCTACAAAACAATCATGCAACTGAAGAAGAACTGGGCATCCCATGAACTGTTGTGCTTGTCGGAGTTCCACTTATAGCGTTGAAAATGTGTAGTGAGTTAGGCATAACACTGGCCTTTTCTTCAACCGGAGTAATCTTAAAAAGAAAAACATGTATTTACCAAGATGTTACAAAATGACACAAGCATTTAGAAAAGAGCTAACCAGTTTCATAACGTGCTGCTTAGCAACTCAACTTTTTAGTACTTTCTCAATTGCATGGAACTTCTTTTGGGGGATGGTTACTCTTTTCAGCCATCCTCTGTTAGATTTAGGAGGGCAGTAGTTATTTCTCCAACATCAGTTCTCCTAATTTAGGTATTACACTGTTTGCTCTAGAGGAAGATGAATAGCTTCTCTCATTTCCCTTGTTAACTTTAAAAAGGAGTTTCACAAGGACAACAGTCTTGATTTTTGCCCCCCCCCCCTTTTTTTTTTTGACTTAGAGGTATGATTTGAGCATTTCTTATCATAAGCTATCGAAGCACCAAAAAGACTTCATTCTTAACAGTTATAAATTTACTAATTCTATGATTAGAAATATCGGGGAATGAGGAATTATATAAAGATTAGACAAACTAAGAGCAGAAGTAAAGAAAACTAATTACCATCCCATCTGATCATATTGGCAAGCAGCAGAGGAGGAAAAAGAAAAATCTGTTAAGATCCTTTTCTACATTCTTCATAACAAAATTTTTGCAAATGTTTAAAATCCACACTATTATAAGACAGCCAATAGGTTTTTTCCAATGCCATTACAACAAACATTGTGAGAAGCTCTTTTTCCAAATACAGCCATAGGCAGGCACACAAAGGTGACGTTTTTACAGATTTCAGTGAAGAGTGTCTAAGCCTTCAGAGGTTCATCTTAACCAGCTGTCCAATCAATTATCTTCCTTTCTAAAACCACTGCTTTCTGCTTTTCAATACATCACATTGAAATACAGTCAAACTGTCCCATTTTTGTCAGCTAAGCAATCTCTTTTCCTCTTCCAGGGATCTTTCAAAACTGTTTTCCTCTACACACATACCTGAAAGATACTGGTTTTTATTAAAAAAAACCCAACATGTGGATTCTGACAAAATGGTATCCCTTCCTACAAACCTTGTTTCACAATATTCTCTGTCACTGGTGGTTAAAAAAGTTAGTTTTGTGGTAAACTTTTGCCTGTGATAGTATAACAAAAGAATAAGAGAAGGAAAATAAAGCCTATGCACTTGCTGTATTCTTGTGCTTCACCATAATCATATCATAGCACAGAGCTACTCATAGCACAGTACCTGAGAAAACCACATCAGGAAACAACAGCAAGAAAGTACGTGAAGTGAACTTTAGACACCTGACACGTTTTTGAACAGAAAAAAATGGCCATAAGTTTTGGATACTATCTAAGGAAAGGCAGAATAAAGGCAAATCTTTCTTAGATAAGCTGTTATACTGGCAAGCTGACTAGCTTTTTGAGCAAGTATTTCTTGGATAATAATAGAGTGATTTAGAGATGTCAAAAAATAGTAAATGGGTAAAGTCATTGTACCTCTAAAGGATGCAATCCTGAAAAAGAGCTGGGAGATTAACAGAGCGTTTAAATGTCAGCTAGACTGAATGCCTCAGGTAGGTCTCAAGTTTGATTTTTCCTGTACAATTTGATTTCTGAGTAAAGCCTGTAGTATGGACAAGAGAAACTCGTAGCTCCTCTTTGCATCAACTGGTTATCCAGACTAGGATGCACTGGTTGCTAGACTGAGAAAAGTTGCTATTATGGTCATACATCTAAGGAAGTCTCATAGACGTGTATTTGTTGGGTAAAATATTATCAAAAAACACAGGTATTCCTTGTGGGCCAGAAATACAAGTCTTGGGGGTTAAGAACTATGAGCCACTGCATGGCTCTGGGAAAAGATTATATAGTAACAGTGGACGAAAGAAAGAAAAGGAATCGGAAGCGATGAATAAAAATGTCAACAAGGCAGGGATGAAGAGTGAATCTTCAGCCCTTCCTGTCCTCCTGGACACAACATCCTTGCCTTTGAAGTCAGGAGACATTTCTACCACAGATCCCAGTTGCAAGGTCCTACATCTCACTCCACGCGAGTTCTGTTTTTCCTTTTCCCATATCTCCAGCTTGTCTGTAGTGGATTCCCCTCAAGAAAATGTGTTAGATGTTGAACTCTTTGTTGCAGAAGTAAGTGCTTATACCTCCAAAATCTAAAGAAAAAGAGCTAAGCTTACAGACCAAATCCCCCTACGGTTACCAGGAAGTATAAACTAAAATGACCTTTTTGGGTCACTGAATAGAGACACCTGTAACTACACCTATGAAATATAAATGACATATATATTCAGGTCGTTGAATTTGTTTTATCTTTACTGTAGCCTTCCTCTCCTACAAAAAAATCAGGCTGGTGCCAACCAGATTTACTTTCTTAATGAGGAAGACTTAATTCTGAAGGTCAAGAAAGCCTCTGCAGAAAATTCATAAACAGACAAAAAAAAAAAAAAAAAAAAGTTCCACATTTCCATGATATGCCTGTACTCCAATAGAAAAAAAAAAAAGAGAGAAACAATCCTTTTGTGTAAAGCATTACATGCACTTTTCCCAGTGGGTTCACATTACAGCTACGTTCAGAATGCTAGTATGTATAATTTAATTTCAGCACATACTTGTTCATGCATTATTTCAGAAAGCTCTTTTGCCATTTCTCTGTAGTTGGCCTTCATTTCTTCTTGATATTCCAACTGATCTTCCTTTATAAGTCGTTCATTTACACCCAGAGCGTGACCACAAGCTTCAACAAATTGCCTGATTTAGATAAAATAATAATAATTGGAAAAAAAAATAATCTCAATCAGGAACACAAAATCCAAAAGATTAACTCAAAATGCCAGCTTAAGGTAAGTTTAAATGCAGTCAGGACACTATCAAAATTAAAAGCTTGAAAAAAAAAATTCTTACGATATCAAATCTTGGGGAAAAAAAAGCCATTTTTTTTCCCAAAAAACATACCTAAAAACTTCCTTTAGTAGCTTTACTTTATTGTCTGGATATCTTTTGGTGTTTGTGTCATCTAAGAAAGCTCTTGCATATGCTAATGGACCAGCATTAACCTAAAAAGAAGAAGAATTATGAAATAAAGTCAGTTCTCTGACATACTGTCTTAGCAATAACAGGTACTACAGGTGTCTGTCTGATTTGCTTTTCTTAGGAGAACACGTTGATTTCAAAAAAGCAGAAAACTCTTGGAGTTGGAACATAAGAGCAGGAGAGGTCTCTACAGCACTATGTATGAACCTGTCCAGACACAAAGAAAGCACTTCGATGATGTGGCAAAGTTAACTGCTGATATTGCTAATTTGCCATCTCTGCTTATAAAATTAGGGTGGGAAAATGAGGAAAATGAGCTAAATCTACTACTGTTTGGTCTGCTTATCTATTGAAAACAGTCTTTCAAACTGAAAATTCTGCAATAATTAGCAGAAATTTAATTGCACTATTATGGCACCTACATGAAAAGTAGATTCAACGATTTCTGACTCATCCCTATTATTCTTTTGTATTAACAGCAAGAGCCCCTCCCTTCCCATCTCAAATGCTAGTTTGACAACTTCCTGACTCTGGAACCTTGGTTGTTTTTTTTTTTCTTCTCTCTTCAACATGACAACAGTTCATTTCAGATGACTGTTCCTTTGATTTTGATCAGTTAAAAATAATAGAGCAGCACTTTTGTCATTGCATTCTTAAGTCCCTTACCATATTGCTTTGTATGTGCTACAACTGCTTTATGTACCCACCCTAATTTGGTGAATCTGATAATTTTTTTATACATTCAGTTCTTGCTTGCCTTAGGCAAAACAAAATGTTGCACAGTGAGATTTTCTACTATTACCCTCCTCCTAATATTTTGGCACTCCCTCTTCATCTCCATAGGGATCTTACCAAACACAAAAGCAGTAATGACCATGTTGAACCTAATGTGAGCAGACCTACATCTAGGCAAAGTATGTTCATTCCTCTGCATATGGGAAGTCACTATTTTATGGTAGTTTCAGCTTTGAACCAAAACCTGGTGGGGCTCAGATCACCATAGACTCTAGAGAAGAACCTTAATCCTTTCATGTAACATCCACAATCAATGTTTATATGAAATACTTCTACTGCTTTTCCTATTCTGGAAATAACTGCGAGTAGTGAGCATATTTCTAATTTAGTACATTCTTGAATATATGGAATAGAAACTAATGATGAAGTGCTACTTATACAATTTTTCAGGGACAGAAGCAAGTGAAATAGCTAAATGGCAAGTATATTGGTCTTACCTGAACACTGACACTTCCTTGTAGCTTCAGCTGCAATTTGATCATATCTACTTCAGCTGAAGAGCAAAGCTGCCTAAGTTCTGCAACTTTTTTACTCATTTCATCAATGGCTACTTCAATTGGGTTTAAATCAGTATGGTGCTGGTACATTACTGGAATGCGCTTTTTCACATATGGGAAACAATGTATAGCTATGGACAGAAACAAGTGTAATATAGTTAGAAAAAGGTTTTTGAATAAAGTGTTTTGATAGAATTTTATGCTAAAATCTCACTTTGATGCAATTAGTTGCCCAATTTAATAATGTATCATACAATTAGAAACACTACCAACTGTTCAGGGAAACAAAATATTGAAAATGTAAATATGCATAGTTTTACATGTATTACAGCAAAGATAGATCATTGTCATTGCCGCTACTAATAATAACCAAGAAATAAACCATTGGAACTTAATTCACGTAAGAATTGTAAAAAGAATTGCTTATCATCCACATATCTCAAAGAGGAGAAGAATCAAAAGCAGCAAAGCTGTGTTTTCTATTTCCTCACAAGTATTAGCTACGGACAGCTGACATTATAAACTCATTTAAGTTGTTTTAACCACTATATTAAGACATTGATGCAGAAGCTCACACTTAACAGAGACAAAACACAAAATAGTCTTTTTCTAAGAACAAGGAAAGCTAGACTCCAGATTCACAATTCTTGAAGCTTAAGGAAAAAAAAAAAAAAAACAAAACAAACAACAACAAAAACAAACCAAAACTGAGGATTACCCTTTAAAGAAACCAATCTGAAAACCTAGTTTTGGCTAAAAATCTGAAAAGTATTTTAGCTAATATTTATAAAGGACTTTAAGTGAAATGGAAAACCCCATACAGAACAGAATGAAACCATTTGAATTAATGGTTCCAGTCAAAGTGCAACTTGTTATTTCACAAATTCAGATTTACACATTATACAGAAACATTGTCAAACACACCATATTTTTTAATTATCTCCCATAAAAGTATAATAAAATGTTTGGTACCAGTGAACTAAAGATCTTTCAAGTTTGAGCCTATGGGAAGATAGACGGGCACTCCCTCTCCCTTCTACAGCTAACAAGTGAGAAACTAAAGTACAGGGATTAGACCAAAGTCACAATGGAAGAGAGGCTGGAAATCAAACGAGAACCTGTCCTTCAGGCTCTTTTCGGACTTTTAGCCAAAAGAACCAATACTGCATTTACATGTCCAAAGACGGAAAGAATGCTGAAAGACCCCATACCCAAATCAGCAAGCATAATACCACAGTTCTTCAATGTTTTATAGCAAAGAGAGGTGAGCACAGGGAAGGAGAAGGATAAAGGCAGAGATGCAGACACCCAATTATTAAAAAAAGAAAGCTAACAAAACCCCCAAAGTGAAAGGCAGTTAAAACACAGTAAAATATGAGTTTTACTCTTTGTCCAGTACTTAGTGGTTATAAAATAACACAATGATATATATGTTCTCAGATGGTCATTTATAAGTGTGTTTGCAGATCACATTTTTGAGTATTTACTTTCAAGTATGTACTCAGTTTAAAAGATCGTTTTGTCTAACAGTATTTTGATACACTTTGCAATCCTTGTCATCTCCAACAGTCATGTGTGAAACTTTCCAAAGGATTTTTTTTCCTGACAAAATACACAACGTATAGAAAAACCTAGTATCAAGAATTGAGTATAAAAAACAACATAAAAGAGCAGTTTTTCTTTTAAAGGAAATTTCCATCCCGTCAGTACCTGTCAAAATAGTCCGTCGCTTACACTGTTCTTCTACTCCTCCTTGTCTTTTACCAGCTTGAGTAAAAGGCATCTCAAACATAAAGCGACGAATGTTATGAGTCCTTTCAAAATCTGTTTTTCTTTCTTGCAACTCTTTTTCTTCAAAGTACGGAACTACATGTGTAACTTGAATATATGCATATTTTGAATCTAAATCCTTAGGATTTACCTTAAAACATAACAAAAAACCAAATAGCTACATTGTGAATAAAGCAGATTTAATTGTAGTCACGCAACTTTCAGAAATTAAATTTGGTCTCAACTTGTTAATTACACAAAAACCAGGAAATGTTAATGCTTCTCTGAATTCAGTTTCTAACTATTAGGAAGACAACACAGCTAGATGCATTACAACATGTTGTGTTTTGTTTGTTCGTTTTTTAAAATTGTTATTTGCTATATGCAGAACTGCAAACAAAAATGTAATACAGAGTTTTACCCATGCTTAGCATTGGAAGGCATAGAAACAGAAAACACAGAAACAAATACTTGTCCTCCATGACAGCTGATACAACAGTAGTTTGGAGACCAAAAAATTCTAATGATATAAAAAAAAGTTAATAATAAGAAATAAAATCCTACATTGTAAATAGTTCATGTATCACCTTAAGAAGGCACTTCTCCCAACCTGTCTGTCTCAACACCCTAGGAGGGTCCCAAAGAATATACCGGTGGGAGCAGGCCAAATTGAAGGCTTTGCCATTCAGTTCATTTTGTTTCTATAACTGGATGGGCAAGAGCCTTGTGGACTGGCAGATCTTTAATTTGGCAAAAGCAGCAATTAGTCTCCAGCACCAATAGATAAGGCCCCCTTAGTCTTTGCCCAACGGGGTCCCTAAATGGACCAAGGATTTTTATTTTTTTTAAATTCCCCCAATCACGGGATAAAGAGGGCACCTTAAACCTGTGCATCTTTCTAAAAGTTGTTGCCTATCATTTTAGTCCCACATCAAATATTCATGTTATCTCTGCCTGTATGTGAGCCATTTCACCTCTAGAAACTAAATGGAAAAAACAACAATGCAAATACATACATGAAGTCACCCCAGGCAAGTCCTGGAGCAAACTGGGAACAGGGCTAAGGTCTCCCTGCTGTTATCCATTTTTATTGGGAGTGTGCTGCTTGATTACTTTTTTTAAATCTGGTGTTTTTTTAAGATTATTGGACTGGAACTTAAGTGGCAATTTATGTACTGATTCTGACACAGCTGAGAGAAAAATGTTCCCTACAAATGCTGACAAACACATGCATTATAATTAATTGTAAAGAATTCAGGAGAGTACACTGGAAGAGCTGTGAAAAACTGGGATTACAAAATAAATCTCTTGCTTTTCATGGCATGAAATCTAGCTCTTGTGTAAGTCCTCCCCTCCTTTTAAAGTTTCAATATTGAAAAGCCCACCATTGCTGCACTTTCAGGCTGACAAGCACAGAACTTTGTGACCTTACTGGTAGGATGAAGGAACAGAAGAGACAGGAAATTATACTAAGAGAAAATCACCATAAAGTCTGAAGCCAAAAAAAAGTTAAAAATTGGCTGAGGAAGGGAACAAAAGGAGTGCAGAGAGACATCTTGTGCAGTATGTGCTCTTCTCAGTGTATGGGATACTGTAGCCCTCTTCAGTTCACCTGTTTTGGGGCCTTCAATTACAAAGGAAAGCATTTCCTATGACAAATCTAGACTTCATCAGATGACTTTGTGTGAACATTTTTTGCTACAGTTTAAGTGTTCATAAAACTGAATAGGCTCAAGAGACATAGGCAAAGGATAACAAGAACAACTGATATAGAATTAAAATGTTATTTACATATGGTACTTGTCTCAGAAGAGGGGTCTGTTTCTTATTTCAGAAGAAAGTTTGGACTCTGCTCTGGAGGTGCAGAAAAGGGAAAAATTCCAAATGACTGCAAGAACTGGCAAGAAATATAGCTAAAGATAACAAAGGAATATGATCATAATCCACATTTTTTCCAAGATAGAATTATTATTTTGAGAGGCAACATTATGAAAATTAAGCTTTTTGGTTGTTCATAAAGGTAAACTTAATAGCAGAGGATATGTCTCACATGCCCTTCAAACCAGCGGAGTTTTTAGACACAAATGTTTGGGTCCCAAATGGGTAAAGGACACCAATCCCACATTATTTCAAGTGACTAACAGAAGTAATGTAGGAGAATTTTTTAGAGAGAAGAAAAATCATACTTTGCCAGAATCCTGAATCATTTTGACATTTTCAGATCCAAATTTGTCAGAGTAGAGTTTTTGGAGTCTTTGGGAAATTTCTGAAAGAGGTGTGAGTTTAGGCTCTTTATAAATATATTCCTTTCCATCTTCATCCTCAAAGAATCCCTGTTAAAAAAAAGAAGTAGTAATCAAAATCTTGGGGAAAAAAAAACCCCAAACATACAGGGCAATGATTAAGATGAACATAATGTGTGTGGTTCAAAGCAAGTATAAACATTTAACATCAGGATTCAAGCAAACATAAACAAAGAGAAATTAAAATCTAAGTAAAAAAAGGTTTCCTAAGAGAATTAAAAATAACAACCCAGAAAAATGTAATTATCTACTACAGAATGAGTGAAAGATAATGGAAACACACAGTTAAAATTTTGAAGTTTGTTGTAATTTTATGGTGTGCCAAGCCTTTGAGATAATTTTTTTTCACTTTTATTTAAAAGTGAACTTTCAGCACTGTTTCACTTGCCAGAACAGAAATCTTGTTGCCCAACAGGACTATCTATTCACAAGTGAGTATTGTGGCAATGGATTACATAAAAATAATCTGAAAAATTTCTTTATGCAGTAAAAAAAATTAATTCCAGAAAATGAAATTTAATTTATGTGTAATGATCTTAATTTTATGGTGTACTATATTGGCATATACTTCTTTATTTTTATTACATAAAGCATTTGTTTTAAACCCATAACTAAATGCAACATAGAGCACATGGAAAGTGAAACAGGTCATTGGTTTAAAACAAGCCATGTCTGAGTTCATGTTTGAAACCAGAAAATAAATATTTTTGTCATAAACGAAACAGACAAAATAGAAAAGCACAACATATTATGTATAAACACAGGCTAGATCGACAAAAATACCCACATCAAACTAAGGTGAAATGCAGTAGTTTGTACTGCATTACTTGCTTTGTAAGCTGTTACTGTAATTACCTCAACATCTGTTTCACTGTCTGTAAACTGGTATTGCTATAAAGTTATAAAAGACAACAGAATACATGTAAAGTTATACTACTCAGAGTATTTTACAATTCTCCATGCTCAGCTGAACAATTAGCAACTGGGCTACGCATGTAGGAAGTGTATTACTTGATACTGCGTGATACCATACTGATACATATGCATTCTAGACATATATCAGAGGATGTGAAGCTGTCCAATACACAGCCAGAACTTTTGTTTGAAGCATGCAATACTGATGCATAGAAAAGAGTGAGCTGTTCTCTAAATGGAACTTAATGTTATTTTTTTAATTGCAATGGCTATTAATGCATACCAATCTAAGAAGCAGCCTTGCGAACCACACTGTAGCACTACAGACATTAAGTCAATACATTGGTAAGAACCAACATTATAGAAAACTTACCGCTGCCTTAAGGTAGTAAATAAAAGAAGAAAAAGGAAAAAAAAAAGCAAAAAATTTACTGAGGAAAATAAGGAAGAATTGTATCAGAATTGACAAATGTTTTAAACTAAATTATTGATGGTGTTTAATCATTTCTTACAGACCATATTTCTTGTGCTTTTTATGTCATAGTATCAATACAGATGATGAAATAGTATACCTTATAAAATAAAATCAAGTGTTTCTTACTGCACACAGCAGACAAATGAAAGTTAAGTAATACTCACCTGTCCAAAGAACGCTACCCTGAAATAAGTTCCCAGCAGTCTCTTGCCTGTGTGCATAACTTCTGTTACTTTACTGTATGCACGATGAAGAGTGTCATATAAATGAGCAAGTCTCTAAAATTAAAATAAAACAACCATGGGGTAAAAGAATAACGTAGAACTTTCCTATCTTAGAACAATAATGGATGATGTCCTTGTAGTTAATAACTAAAAATACTGTTTTATTGAACAGTAGTAATAGGTTTAGCACTTGTATCAGAATGACAATATGTAAGATTAATTTTTAATTATTTATATTTATTTAAAGAAAAACATTTTAGTTATTTAAAATTAAAACAAAAATTTCAACACACTGATATTTCAGTTAAAATTGTAATAGTCTTGTTCTGTGAAGTGCAATGTGTCATGCAGTTCGACTAGAAAAATTAGGAATTTTTTTCTTGCTCAAATTTACTTATGATGAATTTAGTACCTCAAAATCTCTCCGTTTTTCATAAATGGGAATTATAAGTTTATATATGTCAGCAATGAGTTCGTAGCGTTCTGCCTTCCAGAGTCCATCAGCACACTGCTCCAATAATTCCATCAGCACATCCTAGATTTGGATACACATTTGAAAATGCAAAACAATTCAGTACTCATGAAAAGCATGGCAATAATTATACCAAAGTTCTTCCCAATGAAAAGGGAGATCCTGCCTCAAAACAAAATTATCTACACATAGAAATTTAAGCTATTGTGGCAATCAAAAGTTGCTAAAAGGAAACAAAACAAAACAGAATGGTCTGAGTGTACGCATGTACTCTTTGTATTTACCGGGAACAGCATTTTTCTTTTAAATATTTCTGACCTCTTAAGTCTACAAATGACACCTGTATGAGAACCCAAACTTGTCTTACCTTGGAACATGTTTTTTCAAAGTATTGTTTCCTTGGGGTTTTTTGATTTTGCACCAAGAACATTATTTTAAAAAGGCAGCTATGCAAATACTCGACTGTAATGGTTCCGAAGGAAACTATCAAATAAATTACATCAACAATAAACCAAAAGGATACAATACCAAAATCTGTACTCGGAAGTAATTCTCAAGGTACAATAGTGGCATTTGGTATACTTGGCCCAGAATGAAAAGATATGTAACAACAGGTAGAGAAGCTGAGAAATCCTGAAGGGTCAAAACAGAGTCACAAGCAAGAAAACACCTTGGCTTTGTTGGGTTTGATCCTAATACTCTGGTAGAAAAAGATAGTTATTTAAGGTTAAATAAGAGCTATGCTTACCTGTGTGTTAGAACTGATGCATACATTTTGCATTAGAGCAGCTACATCATAATTATAAAGTCCTTTTGTTCAGTTTGTCACAATTCTTTATTTTCCATGCATTTAATTTCTTCTACTTCAATAAGCGTAACAAAACTAAGATAACATTATTACTTTGCTCTAGTTTTCATAAATTTAAAAATTACCTCGCTAACTCCATTAACTCAGTTATAAGAAACAATTTTACAGATATTATGGAACAGCGTGTAGCTCCTGTGACAAAGCTGTCATATACTTGGTCACAGCTTGGGTGTGATAGAACTACAGTGAAGCAGCCTATTCACATCCACATACCCTAACAGATCTCAGTCCTCTTCAAACATGCCTGGAGTCCCAAGAACCTCCACGAGAATCCAAGTCTGAGACTGAGAGGTGTCAGAAGACATTACATGTCTACTTCTTGAGACCTTCTGGTACCACTCTTGCATTGTAGTGGTGAAGCCAGAAGCTGGAAGTAACTCCTTTTATTCTTAGAAGGGATCCAATGCTACTCTCTTCCTTTCCTCCCTTTGGTAGAGGACTAAGACAGCATAAAGACATCACTAAGAAAAGCCAACATTAATACTGAGAGCAAAAAAGGACTGAAAAATTCTACACTCATCCGTGTGCTGCAATGGTCCCTAAAACACCTCCTCCTTTCCCCCAGTCATTACGCGGTTGCATAGGCTCTCCAGTATCTCCATGCTCAGCAACCAGGTGGTGAGAACTGAAAGACCAGTGTCAGTGCTGGACCACAAGGGCTGTCCACAAACATGGTTTTATGACAAGAGTCTTAACTCAGACACCAGAGGGCATCCAAATGCAGCAAAGCAGTAAAATTTTGTTTGCACACAGGAAAAAAAATAAAAAGAGCAAAAGCTTCATGTGGCAGAGCTGATAGGAGGGAAGAAAAGAACATAATTTCTAGGCCACTTGTCTCAGTGCTTATCCATCCTCATGGGAAGAGGTTTTTTCCATACATCCAGTCAGAGTTCTTGTAACCTGTGAGAACAGCCTCCTACTCTTTTACTGCGCTTCTGCTAATCACCTCAGTATCTGGACTTTTTGCAGTTTGTTGGTATCTCCCTTGATTTTGGGGGGGGGGCAGCACTGGACACAAGATTACTGATGGGGTACCACAAATGTCAAGTAGGAGCGGGAAAACCCACTTCCCTCCACTTAACTCTATGCTCTTTCTAATACAGCCCAGTGTGCAGTTTGCCTTTGTTGCCACAAGGCTATGCTGGGTGATTCCCACCCAACCTCTTGTCCAGCACAATGCCCAGGTCTTTCTGCAGAGCTGCTGCCCAGCCAGTCCGTCCCCAGCCTGTACTGACACATTGGGTGATTTTTTTTCTGCACATGCAAGGCTTTGCACTTGTCCCTGTAGAACTCTGAGAGGCTTCTGTGTTCCTTTAGTTTGAGGTCTCTCTACTTGGTAGCCCTGCCCCCTGGCATATAAGTCACTTCCCCTCCATTTAGTTTCAAACTTGATGATACACTATATCCCATGACCTAGATTGCTAATGAAGATGTTAAACAATATCAGTCGGAATATCCCTGAAGAATACTAGCCTAAGTATCTTGTATGTTTGGGTAAGTACCTATTTCTGTTTTTCATAAAGTGCTTTGATATATTGAATTACACTGCATGTTGATCACTTACAAGAGCTATAACACCATCTGAGCTGTGAAGTTCTTTCATCTACCAATCTGCAAGTTAGAATAATTCCTCTCATGGAAAGTCATATCTAACAAGAAACCAGAAAAAACAAATAAGAAGGTAGAGATTGACTTAATAGCTGTGGTGGACCTGTGTTCTGGCAGAGCTTATTTTGAAAAAAGACAACAAATCTGAATGAAATTCTTTCCAACCTTTATTTGCATGGAATCTGGCACTTGCCACAGGCCTGTTAGCCATAGCTCAGATCTGTCTCAGATGGACTGCTTACAATAAGGTCTAGCATGGACAGGATATGAGGTTCCAGGCTTTTACCTTCATATTTCTGATACCAACAAGATTTTTAGTTCTGCAAGGAGAATTTGACTTGTCCTGCTGAATAGGCTGCCTGGGTAAACAACTGTTTTAATGAAATGAACACAGTAACTTTGTTAAAAACAAACAAAAAGTTTTTTTCAATTGGTTAGTGTAGGAAATGAGAATTTTTGAGGGAGGTGATTCTGCCCCTCTACTGTGCTCTTATGACATCCCACCTGGAGTACTGCCTCCAGCTCTAGGGCCCCCAACATAAGGACATGGACCTGTTGGAGCAGGTCCAGAGGAGGGCTACGAAGATGATCAGAGGGTTAGAGCACCTCCACTATGAGGACAGGCTGAGAGAGTTGGGGTCGTTCAGTCCGGAGAAGAGAAGGCTTCAGGGAGACCTTAGAGCAGCCTTCCAGTACTTAAAGGAGGCCTACAGGAAAGATGGGGAGGGACTCTTTATCAGGGAGTGTTGCGATAGGACAAGGGGTAATGGTTTTAAACTGGAAAAGGGTAGATTTAGATTAGATATTAGGAAGAAATTCTTTACTGTGAGGGTGGTGAGACACTGGAACAGGTTGCCCAGGGAAGCTGTGGAGGCCCCATCCCTGGAGGTGTTCAAGGCCAGGTTGGATGGGGCTTTGAGTAACCTGGTCTAGTGGAAGGTGTCCCTGCCCATGGCAGGGGGGTTGGAACTAGATGATCTTTAAGGTCCCTTCAAACCTAAACCATTCTATTATCCTATGAATGAGAAACTACATAAAGTCTTAAGACGAATTTCACTTGATTAGGAAGACTTTATATAAACTGGAGAATATAAAAGATGTTCTGCCCCTTTTAGAAACATGGAGGGAGCCCCCCTGATCCCCCCATACTTGTATTTACTCTTTTGGAGATTTAACTCTAAAGTAACTAGCATCCAGAGAAATCCCAAATTTTAAGAATGAAATTCCACATGACTGTTGTTACCGCACCTAGGAAGAATTCCCCTCAGAGCATAATTTTGCTGAGTAGTAGTAAAGTACAGCTTGAAAGATATGTTTCTGCTTTCTGTACCCAATTGATCTTTTTTTTTTTTTTTTTCTTAGACTAATACACTTTTGGTTACAGAAGAACATACTGAGGAAACACTGCGTATATGAATATATTCTTATTCATGAAGCAACAAGACTACCTGTTTTGAAGTACTTCTGTAAAATAGTAGTCCTCTTAATTTATCCATGATTTTTAGTCTACTAAAAACCAAACAGTTCTTATTACTCTTCCTGGGGTGAACTATAAGAAGTTTTCTGGAAAACAGTAACTTTTTTTCAATATTTAATCAGTTAAGAGTACTACATAGTTAAGTTTAAAAAGGGTTGCATGCATGGAAAAATGAAATTTGGCAAGGTTTGATCCTTTCGCAAGCTCCACAGGATTATAATTTCACTCTTGGCTTACTTCTGTTCCACGGAAATACTGAGAGATGAAAATAAATTTGTGTAGGGTTCAATGACCCAGAAAAAGCAGTATATTCTTTTTGCAGGGACTGACTAATGAGAAAATGAATAAAGACATTTTAATTTAAAAAATACAAAAGAATTTAGCTCCAACAAATGGTTTGTCAGGTAGACACTGACAAGAACTTCTAACAAAAGTTTCCACCAGCAGTAGTCACTAGAAACCCAAATCTTGGCTCACTGAGAGCAGCTTACATTTTGCTTCGAGTAACTGTTAAATTCCATGCTGGATCAGGAGAATCAGTGATTATAAGAATACAGCACATAAATTCAAAAAAAGCAATCTGCTATTGGGTGTCTTTGGAAAGAAAAAGCACTATATTTCTCATTTCAAGTAATTCCAACTCCTGCCTTCCCAGAAAAAGGCAAGTCAACAATTTTTGTCACAAAACTATAGAGCAGAGCTGTACCAGAACTTAGGAGTAAAACACAGGTACTCTAGGCCTAAGCCCAGGCTTAAACCATTAAGTCTTTCATCTCTTCCTCCTAAATCTGTTAGTATAGCCACAATTTGCACAGTCAAATAATTTTGTCATACAACTTGGCCATACACAAACTAAAACACAAAAGAAAAGTATTTTTTGTTGTACAATTATGCTTACACACCAGGGATTTTTCCAACACAGCTACTGCAAGTAGTGGTTTGTCCCTCCCTCCCCCACCTACACTGGCAAATGCATAGTGTAGGCGTAAGGTCTTCATGAGCAAGATTATTTATAATCTTTTCATATAGGCTTCTTAACAGTAAAATTTACTGTAGAGCCAGCGCAGACGGATCACTGAAGACACAAGGAGTGAAACTTAAGCCAGAAAAAAACAACAATGATGCCAAGTCTCATGTCAGTAAAACCACTTTCATTGTTATGGCATATTTGCTTAGGGAAACTAAACCAGCAAAAACCAGTGAATAAGTTTTCATGATTGCTGGTGTAGTAACAATCTAAATGAAAGTCAGCTTAAAAAAAACCCTATATCTTGTTAACTCTAATAAACAGGTCACATTTGTGTTCATCCTGTCAACTAGCTTAAAAATCCATTTTGCTCACTTTTATACCAATAGTGGTGTTGAGTTGGTTTGCTAGTGCTTTATTTAAAATACATGTATATAGCAAATTCTCTAAAGCTGGGACAGCTTTAGATAAGATAAGAATAGGATAAGAATAGCAGCTAAGAAAACAATTATAGTATCCATCAAATTAGTCAGCCTCCAGATTGAAACACAAAACTTGGAAAAACAAACAGCACTTCATGTGCATCAATTCTAAGACTCTTATGTTTACTTACTTCATTGAAGTGAACATCTTGCATTCCAACATCCTCCATCATTGAAGCCTCTTCATCTATATTAGGTGTGATTACTCTGAAAGCAGTACAACCTTGCCTAAACATCCCTGTCATTGAAAAAGAAAAAAAGATAAATTTACTTTTCCTCAGCAGGATAACGTTAGGCCATTTTGTGATGCTGGATAAGGCAGAAGCCATATTTAAATATACTTACCACCAAATTTATAAATAAAAAAAATCTAGCCTCCCACCGTATGACTAACATAACAGACCTCACATTACTGTGTAAGTATAAATAGGTTTTAAAAAAATACGAATGTTAAGACCTAAGTAGCGTCTGAATCTTCCTATTTTATCTAAATCTGTGTCTAATCTACACCACCCTAAGTCTAAAGTAATGAAGGTAACTTTTACAGTATTTAATTAAACTGGCATGCAGTCATGCTGGAACTGGGTACACAAACAGGCCCTGACATATCAGCTTCCCCAGTCTGAACAATATGAATGGACTAACATCAACCACACAAAATGATGAAAGGATGGCAACCCAGATTATTCAGCTGTAGATATAGAAAGTCAGTCTACAAGAAAGAAAAAGAATCCCAGCAATCTAACTTCCTTTACTGAAATACGTATTTAGCAAAAATAGGTTTTAGAATTGTCTAACATGAAACCTACCTTTTTTAGCCACTCCGTTTAGCTTTTTATTATATCAGATTGCTGAATTAAGAAATCGGGATTGTTGCCCAAAAACTGTATTAATTAAAGCCTCAAGAGCAATCAGTAAATATTACAGAAGCACAAGGACTTGCACATATTTATTTCAGAGCTCATTCCTACAAAGATTCTTTCCACTCAGATGGGAGTCTGACCACCAGAGGTTTTATTGAATGATTGCCTCAAATGCATGGTTTTCTTTTGGTCCTGGAAATACCACAGGTAGAAGTTTGACCCTCTGTATTACTGACAGAAAATAACTTTTATATGACAGTACACAAAAATAGCATATCACCCAAAGGAATCACAAATTAATACAGATTATCACTAGTTATCATAGAATCACAGAATCACCTAGGTTGGAAGAGACCTTTAAGATCATCAAGTCCAACAATCAACCTAACACTGCCAAAACCACCACTAAACCATGTCCCTCAGCACCACGTCTACCTGTCTTTTAAATACCTCCAGGGATGGCAATTCCACCACTTCCCTGGGCAGCCTGTTCCAATGCTTGAGAACACTTTCTGTGAAGAAATTTTTCCTAATATCCAATCTAAACCTCCCCTAGTGCAACTTGAGGCCATTTCCTCTTGTCCTATCGCTTGTTACTTGGGAGAAGAGATCAGCCCCCACCTTGCCACAACCTCCTTTCAGGTAGTTGTAGAGAGCAATAAGGTCTCCCATCAGTCTCCTTTTCTCCAGGCTAAATAATCCCAGTTCCCTTAGCTGCTCCTCAGAAGACTCGTGCTTGAGACCCCTCACCAGCTTTGTTGCCCTTATCAGTTAGTTATCAGGCTTCCAAGAGGACACAGTAATTTTAACAAGCAAGTTAGCTTCAGATTTAGTCTCAGAGAAGCTTCCAAAATCATTAGAGCAGAGCAGATAGCCTGTGCACTACACAAGTGTCTCGTAACAGGCACAAAAGTAACAGAGAAAAGGCATCTTGTAGACCCCTGTCTTTGCTTCATTTTTAACTGTCATGCAAATACAAAGCTAAAGAGCTGTGAACATGAATTTTTCTGCCTCCAGAAACAAAACGCTAGCTCAACATCATTATCAGTGTTAACGGATTTCTGAAATTTTCTTCTAGAGATCTATTTTTCTTAATAAAAGCCATATAATCTTTTATTTTCTCAAATCCCTGACTCTTCTGATCCTATAGAGTAGAAAACTATCATCTATCTCAAGGGTTATCAGAAACCCGCTTTTACAGACAGCTGCTAGCACAGACCACCAAGACAGGTGAAGCATTCTGAGCACGATTATCACTGACTCAGCATCTGAAAATTTGTACCAATTTATTTTGATTTCTCTGTCAATGCCAGGTTTCCTTATATGCAGTGAGAGACCACTTGTTGAACAAGAATATTCACTGATAAGTTTGCTTTACAAAGGGTCTGACTTCAGCTATTAGCAGCTCTAGTACAAAAATAAGATTTTTACTTTCTTAAAAATTTTACTTTACCTTCCTCTGAAATGCTGCCCCTTAGACGTATACAAGTATACTCTTAAATATGTGAGTAGGCTATTGAGTTAGGTCAGAATTTTGTCCTTGGTGAACAACGAAATGCCTACAACTTCCTTGGGGAAACTATTGCTTTTCCTAAACTATAATGAAAAAGCATAAACATTAAATTAAGATTTCAAAATCATACCTTTTCGTGTGAGATATTCTGCAACCAGTGCTGCTACATGGACATAGCACATTGCTGCCTAAAACAGAAATAGTAACAATCTTATAAACCACAATCATAATGGAACTACTAAAACCAAGGTATATAGGAAGAACCCTAGCCTAAGATAATTTATTTGGTTTTCCTTTTTGCTGCTTTGCAGATGTCCTATGACTGGTGTAAGAATTCTCCACCTCATTTATGCAAAACAATAACTGTGCAAGAGCACTCACTCCTTTACCAGAGCACTGAGTAGCATGGACAGCAGTACACAATCTGAGAGTGACCACAGATCACAAATTACAAGGTAGGAACACCATGCTATAATAAAAACAGACAAATCTCTTTTTGGGATGTTTTTTAAGTGTGATGTGCGCTATTAAGAGCTATTAATTATTCTACTCAACGTTTGATGGTTCTTTTGCCAACCTGCTTTGTCTGCCTTTTGGCTGCAGACCAAGAAAAATGTAGAAAAAACCCTGGTGACAGGCCATTTGAAAGCAGCAAAAGAAAAAGAGATCCGACCTATGAATGGAATTTGAAGGAATCTGGTTGATATTGTCTGGAAGAAAAAGAAGAGGAACAGAGTAGTCTTCAAATATTTGACATGTTTTATGAAGTTGACACTGAATACTTTTCTCCACAGGAAGGACAAAAAAAGATTCAAGATTCTTCTTTTACTAAAAAGGTTTAGGCCTACAGCAGTGTTACTCTAACTGTAATTCTCAATTGAACAGTTTACACGTGGAGGCTGCAGAATCTCAGACACTGGAGGTGAAGGAAAAAAAGGTAAGTATGTGTCAGAAATTCTCTCTAATTCATAATTTCTGTGGGTTTGGGCTTGGTGATTTACAGAGGTCCTCCTCTAGTCACACAGTCAAAGATTCTAAGTTTTTAATCAAAAAATTAAAACAGACCTGAAAAGGACTAAAAGAGCTGGTCTTCTGAGAGAGATTGTTTCCTTCAAAATACAAGCTAATAACAGAGTATTGTATATGCCTTCTGTGTTGCTACCATATAGAAGCAAAGAATCCTAGTACTAATACATGAGTAAGAAAGATGGCAGCTACTATTTCTTGGACATATTTACTTGCTTACATGATGCTAAGTTTAACAGACATGTTTATGAAATTCAATGATGTAATACAACGTGATTTACTTTCAGGTGGAACAAACTTCCAGAAAGAGACAAAATTCATTCTGCATGCTGATAAAAAACTTACATCAAGACATATAAAAATCCCCACTCCCAACTCTAGTTTTTGATAGAAATAAATATTTTAACAGCACAGTGAAATGAGATAGCTTTCTTTTTTCAATCAAAAAGATTGCAATTTGTCAATTTTAAAAACATTAGTTTTTTAGTAAGCAGTCTGGAACAGAAACAAGCTAATTCTGTAAAGGCAACTGGAGAGGAATTCAAGGAGTGGCTGTAAGTGTTTTAGCAACTGATAGCAAATATATTTTTAAGTAGAAGGTCTGTGTCTTCCACGGTTTGCAATGAGCATTCCTGGCTTAGTAGCACGTCAGCTACAGTAGTTAAAAATACACCTTACATTACTAATCAGAAACAATTTACAGATATACTTGGGTAGGACAAAAACTTATCAGCCATTGAAACTAGTCTACTAAAAATTCAAAATTTATTAAAAATGCTTATTATATTACACACTAACAACTACATATAGTACATTCCATTTCAAGAAAGATCAGCTTAAGCTTATTATGAAGCTAAAGCTAGTTTGATGTTTTTCTCTTACCTCTGAAAGATCTCCATTTTTAACATGGATCCTTGCCATGCTGTCTAACCACGTCTTCCTTAGTTCAGGTGTACTAGCATAAGACTTTGCCAAACTGTACTGGAGGTCTACAAGCATTTCTGGATCATTCTCATGCTCCTTCATCTGAGCTGTAGCCATCAGTACTGTACGAATCCGTTTTGTTAAATCTTTAACATCAGAAGGGAATGTAGTGTGCTAAAACATGGAAAAGTTAGGTTAACTATCTTTTTCTATTCTTTGCATAATAGAAAGTTCAAACATAACTGCATAAGATGCTATGAAAGTTTTTAAGCATCCTTCTACAGTATGGAAAGAAGAATAAAACCAGACCTTTATAATCCTGTCATTATTGGCACAATTATTGATGATGGAAAGAGACTGCTGAAATCTAGTTCCTCCAATTCCAACAACGTCAGCAATTAACTGGCTTACTGAAATAATAACCTTGACAGAAACAAATGTCTTGTTAGTGCATGTTTCATGAAATACCCTTGAGATGTACCTACGAAGCAATTACAAAGGAAGTTTTGTTCTTTTTAATTGAAAGATTATTTCCATAAGTAAAATGATATTTTTTTCCAAAGTACAATAACATAAGCAAGAAAAAACAGGCTTGTGTAAATTTAATGCACACACTTCCTCTGCTTTAAAGACTCACTGCTAGGTGAACTAGCCAGAGGTCATAAAAGTAGTAAACTATTGTTCCCAGCTCTGTCAGAACACACAATTTTCTATGTATTTATTTTATTTTAGACTTTTACATGCTTGCTGCTGCATTGTTTTCTTCAGATGCAACAGGGTATGCCATTTAACATCTAAAAACCAGAACATTTGCCACTGACAAATAAAAATTATTTCCTATGAAACACAGGGCCATCCAATTGTTTTCCAAGTATTTCCTTGTACTGAACATACTTTTATTGACATCTTCTTACTCTTAGAATAGTGCCAACCTTGCTTGAACCCAAAATAATTTCTTTTATGCCTTTATCTGACAGGGCACTCTGGTATGCAACTGTGCATCTACAAATAGAATATTTAAAAAACAAAAAATAAAGAAAGTATACTAACCTGCAGATGTGTCCTAACAAAAGACTTCTTCCCTGTGTAATCAAAATTATTTCTCATTAAGAAGTACAGTAACTGCGAAGCTTCGGTACGAATTGAACTCAGTTTGGAATTACAATACTTCAGAATTTCATAGCAGAGTGCAGAACACATATCAGCTCTACCTTCATAAAATGTAGAAGGAAACTGAGGCAAAAGTAGAAAAGACAGATGTTATTCATTAAAACTAGCTGAAGTACTCGATAAAATAAGCACATCAAGAAAAATACAAATATATTAATATTCCCAAACTGTGGAAAAAATAGACAGATATAGTAGTTCATGACACAAAAGGATTTTTACAGCAATTCACAGTATTCCACACTGTTGGGATCAGATCAGTTGTAATTTGGGATTTTAGTTCTTAAATTTTTACATAGCATATTGTTAACTAAAGAACTGGGTAAGTACTTGAAGGTTAATTATTTTTAAACTTCTTACCTTAAAAATAAGTGCCCTTAAAGCTATGAAGACATTTTTCAATGCTGTTTCAGACTGATTCTTTTGAAGGAAGCAGAGGTACACATCAAATACTTTCTTCATCAGTGGATTATGCCCATGATCAGTCAGTAGTTGATTCTTTAAATTGATAGTGAGAATTTAGGAGTATTGTACAGTGATATGTTTATACTAGTCTAAGAACATACACAGATCATCGAAAAGCAGCAAATTAAAAAAATATATAATATGCATAATACTACCAAGATGTTTAATAATACAAACTAAATATTAATTAGATATTTCTAACATTTCATTAATCCTGTTTATAAAGAAAGTATTGGCTTCTGAACAGACTTACAGAACACAATTGTTTTTAACAGCTGTTCATTCAATCAATTACTACTAACAGTTTTTTGAGAGGCACACTCAAAGTATTAACACAGTTTGGTTACACTGGCTTTAGCAGCTCAGACAGTGGGATTTTCTAATAGCAGTACCTCCTACTAAAATGCTCTCAAAAAAACTCCCCTGAAACCAAACCCCCACCCACTCACCATCTTTCATTACTGTCCTAGAACTGAAACTGAAAGGGCTCTTAAGGACGAAGATAATAGTTACTTTTCAGAGTTTTACCTGCATCGATATTCCAGAGCTCATTCTGAGGCACACAATACACAGGGTTACTCTTGATTTCTGTATTACCAACAGCTGCCTTCCATCCAAACTTTTTTTAAAAATCTACATCCACTTTTAACAGTTCATATTGCTTCTGGTTTGCTCTGGGGACCCGTTTTCTCTCTTTGTCCACTAAGCACATGTACTAGGTTCCTATGGGACTCTAGGGTGAAATCATGAGGTCTCTCCCCTTACAAAACATCAAAACAGGTTAATCAATTCAGGGACTGCTCAATCCAGTCCAGGGAGTCCAGAACTGAGAGGACCATGTTAAGTATTGCTCCCTCTGACTCCACTGGCCCTGCAACATGATTCTACTAGGTCTTGCACCTTCTGCAACTCCCCTCTGCACACTCCACTCTTCCTTGTCATTACTATATCCAGGCATCCAAATGGTTTGCTGCAAGGCAGCTCCGTTACTATCTCAATGAAGTTTTTAGGTAATATTAACTCAAAGAACCTAGTTTAACATTTTTTTAAAAAAAGACTCTTGAGGCCCAGTATAGACCCAGGGTCTTGTAGCATGCCTTAAGCTCTCTCAAACATGGAAGAGATGTCTAACTGCAGATGTCTCTCTTTCTATTCATGGGGACACAGAAGAAATTCTTCAGGCTAAAGAATTTCAGCATAGCCCTAGGCATTTTGGGTGTTCCTCAATACCAAAAAATTGAAGGAGGCAGTCCTCCTGTTAAAAGGAATTCTGATAATGTGGCTTGCAGACCAGATGAACTTAGCGTGGTTTCAAGCTTTGTGGATGAATAGATACAAATGCTATACAGTGAGGCCACAGGCAGGAGATTTCAGAGGAAGCTAGACCTAGATGGTTGGATATAAGCCAGTCAGACTATCTGGTCACAGGAAAAAGTTTTATCTGTTGGAACAGTACACAGATCTCTGTAGATGACCCAAACCTAAACATCTAACTGCAAGTTCTAGAAGATGGTAAGGCTTACTACTTCCAGATTCACAGAAAAATAATGAAACGTTGTCTCATAAACCCCTACCCTTATAAGGAAATTGATATAATCTCCTTTCTTCAGATGTCCCGACATCAGAGGTAGGTAGTTCATTAAACCACCTAAAGTAGTACAAATTCACACAGGATCAGCTAAAATTCTACCAAGAAGCAGACATAACTTGTGATTTCCCTGCTGTAACAGATAACAGAGATCTGGATCCCCAGTAGTGAAAGATGACCTTGAGGAAAAAAAGTTGTCTGACTTTCTATATAACATGCTAATTTTTCCCAAAAGAAGCAGATTGGTATTACTAATCTAGTGGCCTCTTATGATGGAGTGACTGCATCAGTGGACAAGGAAGAGCTGAGGATGTTGTCTATCTGGACTTCTGTAAAGCCTTTGATATGGTTCCCCACAACATTCCTGTCACTAAATTAGAAACATACAGGTTTGATGAATGGACTGTTAGAAGGATAAGGAATTGTCTGTATGGCTGCATCCAAAGAGTTACATTCAATGGCTCAGTGTTGAAGTGGAAACCAGTAATGAGTGGTGTCCCTTGAGGGTCCATACTGGGACCAGTACTACTTCAATATTTTCATCAATGTCAGACAGTAGGGTCAAGGGCACTCAGCAAGTCTGCAGACAGTACCAAGCTGAGTGGTGCAGCTCATTTGCTAGAGGCTTCCCTGTAGCATGCCATCCACAGGGACCTTGAGAGGCTTGAGAAATGGGCCCATGTGAAATTCTTTACTGTGAGGGTGGTGAGACACTGGAACAGGTTGTTCAGGGAAGCTGTGGATGACCCATCACTGCAAGTTTTCAAGGTCAGGTTGGACGGGGCTTTGAGCAACCTGATCTAGTGAAAGATGTCCCTGCCCATAGCAGGGGGGTTGGACTAGATCATCTTTCAAGGTCCCTTCCAACCCACACTATTCTATAATTTTACATATTATAGTGCAGTTGATTGACCAGAAGCTCCTAATTCTGCTACCTGTTTTGTTTGGATCTGGTAAACTATTCGGGTATACTCCTACCTACTTTCTCAATATACTACATACAGATAACTGTGAAGGACTGTCATTCCAAGCATGATGGGCAGCTGATAACTAAAAGATTAGTGTTCATTCTTCTTTAAATCTTTAAAACTAGATATCTTAATTTTCAATTCTGTCATGAAGTCTGTGGACAGAACTGGTTCTAAAGTCTATCTAATTAAATTACTAATAAAAGGAATCTCATTATAAATAAGCTCATGTTTTCATAACTAGATTAAAGATAAGATACTAAATTTGAATCTTCAAGCAAGGATCTGGATACACTGCTCTAATTAGGGGAGAAACAAGCTAGAGCTATCATCTCTGCTTTTTATAGCTTCACCTTTAATGTTTGGAAAAGCTCAAAAAAACAGATAGGAGGGGTATGCAAGTGGACATGATATAAAAAGATTCCACAGGAGAGCTACAGTAACTGATACAACTAAAAAGAAGTCTTATTAGTGGACAAATTGAAATAAAGTTACAGAAGAGGAACACACACAAATTACCGTTAATTAGTGAGTGACTTAACATAGGAAGAAGCCAAGCTCAACATAAAAGTCTGATAGTGTTCAATTATGAATTATGGTTTTGCCATACGATAGATCTTTCACCCCACATGGCCTATAAAAGACAGTTTTACCACTAATATTAGGTAGACACTAAAGTTTCTAGAAATATTTTTAGGAAATCAGGACGAGGAAGGAGCTTTTCCCACAGATTACTACTGATCAGTAAGGAGTCTGTGTGCAATGTGTAACTGAAGCCAAAGCATTTTGCTGCAAGAAGTTATCAGCTTTTACATGACACAATAATGAAATACAATGCTGGAAATGCTAAAAATACAATACTATATTACTAGACTATAAAATATAAATATAATTTTTTTTCCCCCCAAAATATAATAATAGGAGATGTTAACACCAAGTCAAGAACAAACCTTAAAAGCCATTGTGAATAATGATAGAGTATCCAGAATTGTAAGGCAAACTTCAGTGGCAATATTTGCTTCAAGTAAAGACTGGTGAAGAACATCTGCATCTGAATGGCCATAGCCTACAGAAATTCCAAATGAAGTGTAAGTGCCGGATATACTCATTTAAATGTTTCTTATTTCCAAAAGACTTGCTGAACTAGGAAAAGATTAACAAGTAAAAAGACTGACAGAAGTTAGTATTCAATACAGAAAAGTAATTCATATGCATTTAAATATTTTTCAAATATGTGTATATAATTATTCTAACATAATTTTCACAAGATCATAAAATATATTAAGTACAAATGTCAATAACAGAAGCATTAAACAGCAGTTAAAACAATAAATGTCTGATGTTTCATATATGTGTATGTATGTATACACACGTGTATATATGTACACAGTTATATATACACACACACATAGATTCTTAAAATAACTACTGCAGTAGGATGGAGTTACAGCTAAAAATATGTATTGGTAATTTAGCGATGTTATAATGATCTCAAAGTAAATCATAAGTCAACTATTATAAAAATACAAAACACTAAGAGTTGAAGGAATACAATCATGTACTTAAATATAAAGCTGAAGACTCAAGTAATTAATTCTGCTCTGTAGCAATACCACGCAATAACTCCATATTTAACCAAAATATTTTATTGTTTCTAGCCCCATACTGTATTTAATTTTAAAAACATATCCTGCTTCAGCACTGGTTATAATATGTTGTTTACGTTCCCTAACATCATTCTTTAAGAACCAGATTGACAAATGTACCCTGGTTGCTTTATAAAAATTTGGTCTGGATCATGTTTATATGTTAGATTTACAGTCAAGTTAGCATCACTAAATCAATGACGAACATGACAAGCTTGTTCAGACCAAGAAAAGAATAGAAGTGGCATATTCTTTTATAACAACACCTGGCCACTTCTTTCTGCACCTTCTTGCTTCCCTGGCTGAACTACGCATTCATACCCGTAACCACTAGTTTCTTTGGATTTATACAATCTTTCTGTTAGGAAGTATACATCTCCTTCCTATCATCTTTTACATTCTCTCTGCTGCTACCTCTTCCTCCTCCCATGTATTTTCTTTGTGGTTTCAATCCAACAACTCCAACCTTCACCTCTGTACTGATGGAAAAGAACAACTGGCATTTGGAAGCAAGTTTTAACACGACAGCCATTCGCCAAATATTTTTCTTTTAGTAAAAGTGTTCTTTTCCTTAAAGGAATTAAAAGAAAAATCCTTTTTCACAGCAATCACCTTTGGGTGACCAGAAATCCTTAAATTAGCCTGTGTTTTTGGTAATGCTGAAGATACCAAGAGGTGACAACTATTTTGAGAACTGCATTGAGGACAGGGGAAATATTCTTTAGAGAAATAATTTGTTTGCTCTTCCAGGTAAGAAGAAAGGTGCAAGGCTTATAAATACTAAGTAAAAACTGTAGTCGATGGACAGATTTCCAAACAGTTCAAATTTTGTTCTTCACATAAATAATTCAGAACAAACAAATAAACAGGTCATCAGTTGATTACTCCGCATTATTACTAGAGACAGAAGTTTTGGCAGGATGTAAACTTAAAGGACACTCAATTCAGTTGAGTTAAAAGACTGATTTAGCAGTGCTTTTTCCATATACATGCTAAAAACTACGCTTGTTTCAATTTGCTATTATTTTAGAGAAGTTACTATTGTATTCTTCATGTCTAACTAACATACTGGATTCTATTTTTCACATGTAACTTAAAAATAAGCTATGGAACTACAATTACTGCATATAATATGGATATCTGGCTGGACACGCACATGAACATGCACCCATACATTCACACCACTGCAGAGCAACTGGGTTTAAAATCATCTAAGAAAACTGAAAATGGGATAATCTGTAATGACTACAAGCTTGACAATGATCACATATTGTCATTACAGATCAGGGTATATCTCTTGTATTTCAGTATGTTTGCATGTCACTATTCTACTGAGCGTCCTCCTCTTCTCCAGCCCCAACAATACACATATAAATCTAAATTCTTCTAGTTGTATTGAGATGCTTTAGAAATTTGAACAAAGGGCCTAATTTCTTTCATACTTAAGCAGAAAAGTATACTGAAATTCCTCAGAGATGCGAAATATCACTTACACCATTACTTCAGTTCTATTCCTTGCTTAAATGATTAGAAAGGGAGAAATTAAGTTTATAATTTACATTTATAGACAACTATCTTGCCAAAGAATCATGATTTTAGAACAAGCAAAGCAACTATTTCCACCAGATCCATCCTTCCTGTATGTATCCCATACAGGATACCTACAAAATTTATTCAAGTTATGAAAACTTTGGATACACAGTACAGGCAGATTGACAACTAAACAAAAGACAACAACAAGACCAAAGATAAAAAAATCAATTTCACATTTGACACGCCTTTTAGAGCACCATATTTTCACTTTGTAAAACCTCTGTCAACAGAAGGTGCAATATCTTGATATTCATTAAATGTTCAACATTAAAAAACCGCAAACTATTACCACTTTACGCTAAGTTATCTGAATGAGACACTTTCCTTCATAATTTCCTTCAGATGGAAAAGAACAGAAAGTTTCTTTTTACATAAGCATGCATTTATTAAAATCTTTCAGCTCACTGTTTCCTAAAAATCAGTAAACTTTGCCAAATTCCGGAAGTATGAAACCTCTTTGCACAGGGTCTAGAAACCGCCATTTTATTTATTTCCCAGATATTAAAAAAACCCCAGCAAACCAAAAAAATCCAGTCTTTATCTACAAAGTATTTTACCTTACTGAACATGTAGTCACATAGCGTAAAAGCTCTTTCTTTTGTATATCAAAAAAGTCTAGAAACGATTATGATACAGTAGTAGCAGACTGATTACAAGAAAAAAAATTTAATTTGCACAGCTATATAATTTACTGACATTTTTAAAATCAAAGAATTGCATTTCTTATATTTATATAAGCATGAGAATGCATTTTTAAATAGAGAGGTTTGGTGGGATTTTTTTTTTTTTTTTTTTCAGTTTTCCACTAGACTATGTGGTAAGTCTTCTACAATTAGGCAAACTGTTGCTTTGTATTACAGATAATGAGCCAAAAGATTTTAAAGGACAGTTAGATATGCTTTGGGAAATAAAAGGATGAACAGGGTGAACATACAGTTAAATCATTGCTTTACTGCATACAATTCTTTTCTATACCAGTGTTGTATTTTACTGGATTAGTCAATCAATTTCATTGTTTTTTGAAGCTGAAAATTGAAAAATAGTGCTTCAGAATACTTTACATACAGTATATTTTGCAATTTAAGAGCAGTATGTTTAAAAGGATAGGCCACAAGCAGATTTAGTTTTCAATACAGCAGTCTTATAGAAGCTGACTTCAACCTGATTAAATCTTACCATTGTCTACAGAAATTCCAAGAATACTTGATATCTTTCTCACACTGAAAACAGAAAAATCACTTCATTATTGGACGCTTTTTCACTTCCAGACAAACCAAATCATGGGCTTCACAGACTCCGTAGAAATTCTAAGAAACTTACTTCTCCTTAGGGGATGTCAAAACATGGAGATACGGTCAGAGTGCATATTTTTACTTTTAGACTACTCATTTATAAGACTGAATGGGGAAAAAAAATGAAGCTTAATAAAGCAAATAGAAAAAATAAGTAAATTTTGTAACTATATGCAGCACAAAGTTGAAGTGCATCTAATTTAAAAAAATTAAAATACAATTAAAAAATATGCTGTAGTTAACCATGCTCCATGTTATGGCATCAGCCAGCATTGATTGTTCTATCATAAAGTAGGGAACAGACCATTGACTGATTCCAGCTATTCATTTGACCTAGAACAATAGAAGTCATTGCAATGCACTGGTGTGGCTCTGGGTCCTGTCTCTGGTGTTGTGGTACTGGTTGAGGATGACGAATGTTATCATGTCATGAGACTTACTGTGGTTAAAAGTGAGAGAGTTATCCAGGCTGCTCAGCTGCTGCAATCTGGCATGCATCATTCCTGTTCTGTTACGGGAAACAGGCAATGTCTGAGATTTTCGATCATGAACTATGGATCCCAACCCCTCCTGGTTCCTGCAAGATGGGTGAAATGGGATAGAAGCAAAAGTTAGACATGTCAAACTGCAGCAAGACAGGAAGTGTTAGTTAAGCACAAGAAGTTTTATAGAAAGAATTATAATGCAACCTATTTACTGTTTTATTTATAAAACAAAAATAGGTAGCTTAAGAAAAGCATCACAGCAAACTCTTAAAACCTCAAAGCATGAAAGCAAAAGCACACAAGCAGTCGCTCTTGAAGTGTTAAATTCACTTCAGAGCTTTTGAAAACAAATATTTGAGAACATAATTATTCTGAAAATATTGAGAACACAAAACAAAATCCTCTATTTTGATTGTGAAAGCTTTAGAAAAAAGTTAGAAAGACACAGTGGTAAAGTTAGAAAGCATACATGCAACAGGAGAGCAGGAATTAACTGAGGTATTATCATGTATATCTTACCCAAGCAGGAAGGGACAAGAGCCATATACTTTGTTAAACTTGCAGCAATCAAGTGAAGGAAACAGAAAAGTGATCTGTGTTAGCAATCAGTACAGGCTAACTTCCTATTGTGTACCACCACCAGAGCTGATGAAAAATGAAAACCAGTGCTTGGATTACAGAATTCCCTGTTCCCTTTCATTCCCTGTCATTTGTGTATTTTAAGAGTACGTGCATTGATTGTGATATACTTCAGTGTAATGACAATGTGAAAGACTAGAAAGCTACATTTACTGGGAAAATTCAGTATCTCTGCAGAACACCAGACGATTTCTATAGCTTAACATTTTTAGCATTAACATGCAATACATAGACTAGGTGATCAAAAAGGAAGTGAGGTAGTCTTTTCTACAAACTAGTCAAACAAATTAGTTTGAAGAATTTTTACAAAAAGTCTGAAAATTAGAATCCTGTAAATCCAGAGTTTGAAGTACATTTAAACACAAAGTTTACAATCAAAACCTTAAGAAAGCTGGATTTATTTTGCCCTCGATTTTTTTAGGGTATGTGAACAGGGATGAGATTTTTTGTGAAAAATCTCCAAGGAGATAGTCAAGTTTGTTGTTTGTAGACAAAGACTCACATACCATTAAATCTAAATCAAAACCAAAAAAGCTACCATTTTAGTTAGAATGCTATACAGTCAGCAACAACTTTCTCACCGAGTTCAAGAGGGCCAATATTTCAACCCCACAAGTTTAATTATAACAATATTACTATGTCAACCACAGTGTAAGGCCTAAATAAGTTGCTATATTTTACTCTATTGAAAAACTATTTTGCATTAAACCCCACATTAATGCAAAGATACTCAAATAATTTAGTACAGGTTTCTGACTCCCACAGATTTTCTCCTCAACAGCCTTCAATGGGAACATACAGGTATCTAAGAGTACTTCAGACTTCAAATTGAAAAACAGCAGCGCTGGAATGTTCACTACTCACCTTTCAGTGAAAATACTATATATAAAATTTCTAAAATATT
This sequence comes from Burhinus bistriatus, assembly GCA_013397275.1. Lineage (NCBI taxonomy): Eukaryota > Metazoa > Chordata > Aves > Charadriiformes > Burhinidae > Burhinus > Burhinus bistriatus. The sequence continues at coordinate 142,659 of VYXH01002823.1, read as the reverse complement.
TCAACAAATATGGTTCTATGGCCAAGTGAATAAACAATACAATTAAATCATAAAATTTCTTCCCCAAAGACATTATGTCCAGGAAAAAAATGCTGTAAAAGATAGCATTTAAGGGGTGGATTTTAAAGTAATTGATAATAAACACAACATACACGCATCATTCTTAAACAGATACCAGACTTCCAGACAGGATACAGATTTGTTAATATAGTAACCAGTTACTTACTTCAAACTGTTATGTATCATTACACGACAACTCTTACACTCCTGCAATTTATTTGTAATAGAGGTTCAAGGCATATTGTACACACTATTATTCTTAGTGAACAAGACAACGAAATTTAAATTCCACACAGTACCTGGCTATGTATCGTTTTCCCATGTACTGGAACTGATGTAAGCATACTCTGTAGAGAACACATAAGTCAGAGAAGCAACACTTAAAACAGTCTCTTCTAGATTTATCTACATTGGAATTATTTAACTATTATTTTGTTTAACTTTAAACTCTTATATCATAAAACTTCTTTATTTCTCCCACCCTTAAAATTCCCTTCCAGCTCCTAAGCCAAGAAAAGGTAAATATGGCTCTTCTGAAATAAGTCACAGATGGTTGTTGTTTTGGACAAATTGGGATTAATAGCAAAAGACACATAAGGCTGCCTCCAGAGCACACTTATCTCAACACTCTGAATCAAGACAGCTAGTGTGAGTTTAACAGTGACAAGGTAGAAGGGCCAAATGGTGAAAAAAAAGAAACACCTTAGAAAACTGTAAACAGTGAGTTCAAGTGCTTCCTCTTGTATAGATTTTTAATATTTATAGAAAAGAAATGCTTAGCCTCAACTACCACAGACAAAATTTCATTATGTGAAATGAGGCCCACAGTTAGTTATTTACAAATGAACAGCAATCCAGGACAAGTAACATGAAGGATGGAAGCAAAGAGATAACCAGACATTACATACACATACACACATATTTTGCAAGATGTGTATAAAGGTTCAAAATCAAGGCAATATATTTTGCTTTTTTCCAGTTGGCCTAAACTCTCTTGGCTACAGGTTGGGGGTTTTTGTTTTGTTGTTTTTGGGAATTTTTTTGGTTGATTTTGGGTTTTGATTTTATGCGGTTTTTTTAAGGTCTCCAGATTCCAGGATAACAACAACAGGGTTTCTGACAGAACTATTTTCTAAAGGCAATCTCCTTTTACAATAGGATGATGATAAATGCAAATCCCCCAAAATATTTTTTCATTTAAAAAAAATATAAAAATCTATGCTTTAACATGATGTTATATTTTAAAGAATCATAATACTACTGGTTCAGATCCAGGAGGAAAGTTGAAAGTACAACCTAATTTGCCAGATGCCTCTGCTTGTCTTCACAACTGGTAAGTACACAACACTGATGACTAATAAACTAGAAGTCACACTTTCAAATCAAGAAAAATGGTGTGAATGGAGGCTGTAATAATGATTTTATCTGACTCTTTTCCCACTGTAACTAATTATCCTAATAATTCAGAACACTTAATGCAACTTCCCTTGTCCCTTGGGTAAGAATATTCTGAAAGTTCTTTTTTAAAGTGTAAATCCAAACAAAGGCAGTTTTCAGGCTTTCTTTTCCATGTACCAGTTGTGAATGAGGGAGAAGAATGGCAGTCTCTTCAACTCAGCTTCACTTTGCACTCAGACCTGAAGTCGATTGGCCGTCTCCAAACTGTGAAGTCAGAATGGTATTTGCCTCCCCCAAACCTGCCATTCTATTTGCAAACTAACCTCAATCCCCCTTTCTGATATCTTCTTGTCTTTTTTAGATTCTAAGTTTTTTCTGCAAAAGTTCTTTGCATGGTGAATACCTACCTACCAGAAACACTGTCTGACTGAGGTAATGGGAAACTACTGTAATGACCTGTATTAATAAAAATCATCATCAAAACAAACATTATTTGCATTGGCAAAATACTCCTAGAATTAGAAGAGGTAGACTTTTGAGAGCTTTATTCCTGCTCTGTTTTAAGGAACTGTGATATCATTCTCTGCAATAACAAGATGGAATTTTTATTCTGTAGTCCATATACTGCTATTGTGATGGAAATCTTTGATAATTAGTCATTTGAAATTACTGATCTGATCACAAACCAATCCTATCCAGCCCTTAAATAAGAAGTATCTAATAGCAAAATACTGTTCACCACTGATTTTGTATGGTTTACACCTCACACTTCAGAGTCTACTAAGCAGGCTCATTTACTTGTTCAGTTCTGTCTCTGGTACAATCAATATCATGCCAGATGTAGTCAAATGATGAGTTAAAACATTATCTACAACATATTCCTAAAATAGACCTTGAGTAGCACATTCTGTAACACAATTAACGACTGATACTACATTGATTGAGCTTCTACTACAGAAACAAAGGAAAGCAGTCCAGTGAAACAAGCAAGGCAAGCAGAACGGCTTCTGTGGCGCATCACTTCAAACAAACAGCACCTTCCTCACTTTTATTAATGCATCAGTAAATTTTCATGAACAGACACACCAAGTGTGCATAGGGATGGAGTGTAGCCATTGATAACAAATACTGGATTCATCCTATCTCTTTTCCCTTACAGAACGGCAGAAGACACAAGAGGAATGCCAGGAGGACAGTTCATATCCCTTTGTTTCTGGAGTTACACAATTCAATCAATTTTGATAGGCAGCCATATAATTTCAGTTGTTCACGTTACAAGATGCATTTTAATGCAGACAGGTAACAAGACAGTTGGTTCCTCTTCCATAAGCAAAGCAATATTCTGAGCACCACTCGCTGTTTAGGAACTTCCTGAGATCACTTCTGTATAGTCTAATTCCAGAAACTATCATGGAATTGGACAGACATGCAATTGTGCACACCAAGTTAAGGACTTCTAAACAGATCAAGAGAGGATTATTTTTTCAAACAAATAAATAAAAACGTATATACACACTTACATCCACAGTCATGTTTTTAACAACATAACAAAACGTATGGTTTTATGACAAGCTCAACAACAATCTTACTCTGTAATTGTGAAAAAGTCCATGAGTTCAGATTTTGTAGCCTTGTTCCAATATGTAAACAATGCATCTAGGAAAATGAAAAATATTAAAAACAAGAAAAAAGGCAGCAAACACAAAAATATTAAGTAGAAGGGTTAACATCAGTTCTTAGTTTTCAGATAATGAGGATTCAGAGAATCTAAAAATGGCTTGTGGGGTAGAAATAACTGTTACTATTTGAAGTTTTCCTTGAAGATGATTATACAAATGCACTTATCGATTCTCTAAATGAGTTTCTACAATACGCTTTTAATTAATCCATAATATTCCCATACATTTTCATATTTTAAATAGTTATAATTGTGTAGTCAGTAGTGAATATGGTGTTCTAAAAACAAGACTTCAGAATATTTTGGACTGCTAGTCTTATAACCTGCTTCTTTTTAGACTAGTCTCAATTTTTTTAAATGCAAATTTATGATTACTTCTTTTTTAATTTACAATGCTTTACTATGGATATGTTTTTCAGCACAGGTTTCAGATTTTCTTTTTTTGTACAGATTTCAAAAATGGCTATATATATTTTACAAAGCTTGTAATTACATTAGCCAAGGCCTGGTCTCTATTGCCAAAAATGGTCAAAATTAGCTAACAAATTCAAAATTATTACAAAGATGTGTGGCAAAGTTTATTTCACACTTGTTCTTTCCCAGGACAATAGAGATAAAAAAATCCCCACGGTGCTTATGTAGATTTTAACTTGAATTTCCTAGAAATTCTGACTAGTTTTTACACATTTCAAAGTGTAAAATAGTGAAAAAGATATTTTTGAGTTTTATTATTCTTTGTAATTAACATACATAAAATAATATCAATGTAATTACATGAAATCTAATGGTGTGACTGGATTTTGAATACTTATTAACCTTTCAATTCTCATTCTTGATTAAGTGGTGTAACAAATTAGAGTTCAAGTACTACATAAACTTGATTTTTAGAAATTAGCACCAAAATAAGCACAGAAAATAAATTAAATACTTTTGATATGTTTTGCACAAACTGAAAAATTCCATGTTTTTACTGAAAGGGACTTGCCCTCTTTTTAAAAATATTAATCAAGGATAGAGATGATTCCGAGTTGTATGATCCCAGTAAAAAAATTATTACTTGCTATTCATGCTGTATTTCTATACCTCTGCAACCTTCTCCAGGACAATATGACTCTCAAAAATTCATCAGATCATCTCCCAAACATCCCTGGAGAATGAAGACGACTAATATCCCCATTCCAGAAATTGAAATACACACAGCGATCAAATCATTTGGTTCCCCTCATACAGGAAGTTCTGCAGAATGGAGGAATGGACTAGCCCGAGACTTCTACTGATCAATGAACTATTCTTCACCTGCATTTTCCAAACCAGACTGCACAGTCACACACAAATACTTGCTTTCTTACCACTTCCTTTACTTAGGCTGACACTTTGAAGGAATAATGAGCATTTAATGCTTACAAGGTTTCAGTCAAGAGTTTAATTTGACCTATCACACATATTTGTAAAATGAAGCATAACATGGTACCTACACGTAAAATATTCTGCTTATTTTGAAAAGCTATTAAAATCACAGGCGTAAATCCAAAACATGATTTCAAATTCATGAAAAATAGGTGGAATTACCTACCTTCTGACATACTTCTTAAAATATGAAGGAAACACATGAGCAGACTTTTGATCTCTGCTTGGTCAAGTTTGTCATATCGAACCACAGAACCTCCTAAAGTGCTACTCTGTTGATTCTGAAAAGAAAACAGACATATTTTGGCTGAAGGCTGATTTAAACTGATAATAAACTAAAATGTTTTAAATTGCCTTATTAATTCCTGCAACAGAAAAAGGATCTCAGAACAGAGACAGAAATGTTTCATGTAGAGACAGGTCACTAAAACACACATTAGACACATGAAGTATACCAAATTAAGCCTCTTTACCTTTGTTTATTTTTATGTCCTTCTTTGTATGATTTTTTTTTTTCCCCCCAGAAGGAGGAGTAAGAGGAAAAGTTACCTAACAGAGATTATTAATCAAGTTATTTATACATAGATACCCACATTGTAGAAATCAGGCATGCCCCTTCTGCTTAGATGAAATACTTTAAAAATAAATACTACTGTTAGGTGATACACATATGCTCCTCTGCTTTTGAAGAGACTTTTATGCTGAACTATAGACAGACCTGCCTCTACAAAATTATTTCCATTTAAAAATCTAAGAACCTCAAGGAAAACATATATGAATGGCAAGAATATGCATTCTGGAAGATTAACTACTGATAAGTAACTTGCCCTTGCCTCAAAAAAAAAAAAAAAAAGTCTTTCTCCCTGCTTCATTTGTTTATAGAATTCCTACACTTGTGGGATGTTAATCAGCAATGCTCAATACTAAAGTCTGCCCAAAACCAAAAAACCCGTAACTGATCTTTCACAATGTGTACCAATAAAAAAAGGAAAAAAACCAGTGAGAATATATAAATGGAACCTTAGGCAAAGACTTATCTGTAAAACAAAGAAAAAAAATCCTCAGTCTGATTTATTTAAAGGATAAATTATGCCCTTTTTAGTGCCTAATTCTCACTTCCAATATGAGGCCACTTATGCAAATGGAAAATGAACCAGACGTTTAATAAGTTTGCTGTAAAGTCAATAGTCTGGTACAATTTATCTGTGCAACTCTGGTTTCTAGAAGAAAGTTGGGTCATCTTGGCTCCATGACCTTTTTAAGGACACATACCAGTGTTGGAAGAAATCCTTCATATCAAAATTAGGAAAAAAACCCCAAAAAACCTCAAACCAAACCAAACACATAGACTCAAGGGAGAAAAGTACTTGGTTTCACAAACAAAGCGAGAAGTGCCAATACCTTAAGGGGTAGAACAACCCTTCCAGGAACACTCCTCACTGAAAGCAGAAGACTTGCTAATCCATGAGGGAACATTTCACAGCACACACATCAATTGAGTGCTGAGCCCTTTAACACATTCCATGTAAAAGGAAAGAATTATTGTCCTAAAACAATCTCTGTAAACCTGTCACATACTAGCCATTGAATGGATGCACAGTGAAATTGAATGTGAAGCTATGATTAATACTAGCTAGAAGTTACTGTAATTTAGGAGGAAATTGACACCTGTATAAGCCTGATTATTGCAGATTCTAAAGACCTCACAAATTATTTATCTTGGAAATATCTCTGGTGAACAAGGAGGTGTTACTATACAGCTTTATGGACACCGAAATAGAGCAGGCAATTAATGGGTGGCAGAGCAGAAACAGAATTTGAGTTTCCTAGACTTTTGGATACTGTCCAGAGCACTACTACTCTAACATAGTTGAAAATGTGCATGGATAGAAGTAGGACTATAGCTACTTACAATCTTAATTTAAAGTCATGTCAATAACCTATAAAGTATGCACATATTAAAATAGAAACTTATATACTTCCAGCCAATTCTGACTCCACAAGTATAGTTCTACAGGTTATTCTGAAAGAAAATTAGAACAAAAACATGGCTCTTCAGTAATGATATCAAGCAATGGGCAAAAATTCAAAGATTACGTGCACAGAACAACTGATCTACTAGAAAGAAAGTTTGGAAAGCAATGAATAAGAAGCCAGGATTAAGTATTATTCAGGGAAAATATTAATAAGCATGCAAAACATAAATCCTGTATTACCTAAATTGGCAGACCAGAGTAGAATTTTCAAAGGATGTTGACTCCTTTGAAAACCCTTTTACTTGGTAAAAACACTACACATTAGTAATTAACAACATGACAACTAAGTAATAGATGACAGCATTGCCATTTAGCAACAGTGTATGCACAAGATATTTCTTTATTTATTTGGTTAATGTCAAAGATTTTTTAGTTCTATTTATATTAAAGGGTCTAAGACTCAAGTTCTGCTGATATTTAAGCTGATTGAATTTTCATGCTTAAATCAAATCATGTACGTGAACTATTCCAGGTTTGGCATTTAATAGCATTTTATATGGTTACATTGTACATATTTGCCTTGAGATTCAACTGTTGCAAAGAAGCGGCAAAAGTACTGATCACACACTTCACTCAGAAGCTTAACTATACCAAGCACAAAAACCAAATACTTCTTGTAACTGAAGAGAGAAAGCAGCATGCAAAATTTTCTCTGGCAAAGCTGGAATTGTCAGAAGTGAAAAATCCATAGTAACACGGTTTTTCTTTGCAGGGTGAGAATTTTCTTCTTCTTCTCCATTAGGGCGCATAGCATGAGCAGAGTGCCTTCTGAGAAGCTTCTCTCTCTGCCACACGAAGGCATGTCAGAGTCAAGGGGAAAAAGTTAACATGTTGTGACTTGCACAACAAGATCTAAGAAAATGAAACGTGATCAGTTATCAACACAAGCTCTAGAAAGACATGACTCAATACCTCATAGCTACTGCAGCCAGAGCTCCTAATTTGTAACAGCTTTAAAGTGAAATGATTTAGAAAAGTCAAACTAATATAAATCACCTAGAGAAAGCAAAGCAACTGGGTTTTAAACATTTTTCAAATGATACATATATCGTGTATAGAACAGGATGGAGTGAAGATCTCCATAAAATCAAAGAAGCTGTCCTAACTAGAATTCAGTTCTCAAGTGAAACTCAATACACTTCATCTAGTGCCTTTCTCTAGCAAAGGAAACAACAACCACTTGTTTATGTCTCTGCATTGGAAATCTTTTTCTATTTTCTGCAAAACAGCTTAATAAATGCAATGCAAAAAGAGTTCATATGATAATTATTTTGCAAAAGAAAGAACTTATGTAAAATCTGCTCTACAGTTACTCTAGAAAGCCCATTCCCAATGGAGATTACAGAAGTTAACTCTTACGAGAATTAAGATGAAATTTTAGGAATATGCTTTGGATTCTTTATTTCGGTTTGGGTTTTTTACCTTGTCAAGGGAATTGCTCTTGTCACTTTGTCTTTCTGGGAGACTGTTTCCTGAGTCTGTACTTATAAGAGAGCCTCTTGAGTCAGCGTTCCTCACGCTATTAACATTTGGAGTTGATGTGGTGTAAGGGGAAGCTAAAAAAAACCCAAAACAATATAAAAATCTCAAACAATATGTACACTGAAAAAAGTCGCTCCATAGTTTAGACTTCTAAAACCACCAGATATGTATATGTTTTTTAAGGAGGCAAATAATTAATTTCATTTAGTTACTTTTAACGAAGACAAACTTATTCTAGAGTTTCAGCAAAGTATATAGGTACGTACAGCCTTATGTACAACTACATACACAAGCATAAAAACATATGTAGCAATACATATACACTTACATGAAGAAGCACATATACTTAAAAAAATTCCTCTTCCCCATTTTTATCTGGTTTTGGTTTTGTTTTGTTTTGTTTTTAACTGACTAGTGACACAACTAATTACAGCAGACAATAATAAAAAGAAAAACACATTAAGAAGACAGACAGGAGGATGCCCACAGGTGTGCGTAGGTAGCACTCCACTTAGAGGTGATCTCTAACATCATGTACAAAATCATGAATTACGGCACTCTTGCCATAAGTGATTAAACCTAGTCTTATCTCCTGTTTCTCTGCAGCAAGACAAAAACTATCACCTTTGACGGGGAAAAAAAAGTAGCTCTCTCAGAAACAGCTTTAGTTTCAAATAGAAAAGCAAAAAAAAAGAAGATCCCAAAAGACAGATTTCATGTACAGGCTGTGAATTCTGGCCCACGTTGAACAGCTAATTGCATTAGGGTTCTGTTAATTAAAGTAGCAATAATGTTCAAGTATATATGCAGAGAGCAACCAAAGTTGAACACAGAACAATTATTTCCGGTAACAAATTTAAAAAGGAACCAGTTTCCTTTTTCATTATTTTATTGTATTTTTTAAGTGCTTACCAATGCCAGAGATAACACCAAATAGATCCTTAGGGAGATTGTTATCCAATGTGTTTCCTGATTTTTGTGGTGTTACTAGTTGACTTGCAGTTGGCAAATTAAGTGCATCATCCTTTGCACTCTGTTTGGAAAAGAGGAAAATGACATTATTTTTTTCCAGCATTATGGATTTAGTGAATATGACATACTTTATCTTTGAGGGTAGTATTTGTTACATATTTGTTTCTTAAATTTTAATTTCGAGTAAATGTGCTCAAAAGGATGGAATGAGATATTCAGGTATTTGCACAAGCTTGGGATAGTCTAAAACTTATGATACCTCAGGAAACATAAAAGAACTTAATATGCCACTGAATTTTAAACACTATAAAACAGATATTACCAAAAGACCCATATTACTTTTACTTCAAACACCCAAACATTTCTCATGTTGGAGGGGTACTGTGAATTTCTTTCGTAATACCAAATGGAACACAGCAGGATATGGACAAAAATAAAACACATTCATAATTAAATCTTCGATTCAATAATTGTATGCAACTATAGTGTATCAATACACATCTTCACAAATTCCATTTGAATTCAGTCTCCCGTAGGCCTCTTACACTAGAGTTGTTCCAAAAAGACACTCCTTTAAGGTTAAAAATTCTTCTCCAATTTCTAGAAAATTAACCAATTTTTTTGGCGGTCCATTTATTTCAGTGTTGGACTGAACTGGAAAATAAGCTTAAAAAAAAAAATCTACCACCAATACGCAATTTTTTTCTGCTGAACAGCAACAGCAGCTACTGGATCTGTTGAATTTTTAGTGAACACAACTAATTGTCTGTATGTTAGATGCCAGGGGAGTATCCTCTTGCATAAAAATGAAGTATGTGCAAGTGCTTCCAGTGCCAGGATCTACAAGAACAGAGGCAAACAGTTTATACAAACTAGCAGGCGGACTAAAGAGAAGTGTAATTTTTGAGTAAAAAACCAGGGACAATTTAATGAAATCTCCTCTCAAAAAGTGTGTAAAAAACTGGTTGACAGATACAAAAGGAAGACCATTAAGTTATAAAAACAACTGGTATTTTTTACTTCAAATACACTGTTCCTTCAGCTTCTTTGGTTGCTCGTCTTAGAACACCCAAAAAGATGCAGTGGGTCCAGTCCTGTGTGGTCTATAGTTTGTATTGAAACATCGGCAAATGCAGAAAAAGCGAGCCGTTACATGTCAGTATAATCACATGGCATTAGAATGATGCTGTGGCAATCTCTGTGGCCTAGCACTCTCCAAAAATCTTCAGAGGTTCAAGTAAAGATCAATAAAGGCACTGTAACCTGTATGTAGGACCAAATTAGCCAATTATTATGTTAGGCCTAACTTAGCTGGACCACAGAAACTGCAGCCAAAATCATGAAGGTTAACTAAGCTTTTAATCTTATAATTTTCCACTAGACTTTGTGCAACCTAGTCTAATGGAAGGTGTCGCTGCCCATGGCAGGGGGGTTAGAACTAGATAATCTTTAAGGTCCCTTTCAACCTAAACCATTCTATGATTCTATAAAAAGGAAGGAGAACAACCTTGCAGAACGCTGAAGCTTATGAAACTCTGTTTGCCAGAAGTATGGCGTTCCATATACACGTTACCAATAATTTATGATAAAAATAATTCAGAATATCAAACAGAAATGGTCACTCACATTGCTGGAAGGGTTAACAGGAAATGGAGACACATCTTTAACATTGATTCGCTGAACATTTTCTATGAGCAGTCCAAAGAGCGGTAAATACATAGTGGCTATTCTTGCTTGATGGCTCTAAATATAGTTTAACAGTTCATTAACAAATTACAGATTTAATTTTTAATCACCAATTATTTTTTCCAAGCTATTCACTCCTAAGTTACAAAAAGGAGCATTTAGTATTTGCAAAGTCAGAGCCCACATATTTGTAAGTTCATAAATGGCAAAACGAGTGATCATCACTGTATCTAATTATAATTTACAGAAGGTCAGTAAATTTTATTTACTGTTTCAATATCATGTAGGAAAAAATGCTAAATTAATGTGATTTTAGCTAAGACTAAGCAAGTAAATTAATATTATGTTAGCTTGATAAATTAACTATATCTTCCATTAAAATTTTATGGCTTCCCCACAGCACAACTGATGTTAAAAAAAGTCAGGAAAATTAAAAATCACTCAAAATTTAGTACCATGACTTGTAGCTTTCCCATACTCATTTTACAAATAATAGATGATGGAAGGACAGCTGCCAAATATTAAGAGCTAATGTTTAATGAAAATAAGACCTTTAAAAATGTTCTTAAAAATCTGATTACTTTAAGAACAACAGTTAGATTACACTGTGCTAAAATGCAATAAACACATATAATTATGTTAAAAGGTGCTTTGTGCTTTCATTTGATAAAAATATGGGATTTGCAGATTGATTTTGATAAGATTTTCATACACATTTTCATCACAGTCAGAACAGAAATAGCATTGCTGCAAATTAACAAGTTTTTTGTGAAAGAAAAAACTTTCTGTATGTGTGCACACTTAATCTTTATTATTTTATACTACTAGAATAGCAATACACTTACCCTGGAAGCATATCTATCATCAAAAGAATGCTTTATCATTAAATTCTTGAGCACACTAATAGCAATCTGCCGCACGTCTCTGAACTCTTGTAATGCATTGCCCACCTCCCTTAGAAGCAGTCCCACTAAGAAGTGATTTTTACAGAACTCGTCAGTTAATGAATAGTCCAGGTGAAGGTCTGGAAGTAAAGTACAAGTTCTATGTAAGGAATGGTATTATTTAAATCAATTTAGAGATTAACTTAAGGCTGAACTAAAATGTTTCCGACATTTTTGACAAATTCGTATACATTAATACATATATAGTATTTAATCATAGTTATTAATATATCCCCAGCCCTATTCATTGCATAATGATGCATTTATTAAACAGACAATGATGATGTATAGTCAATCAACAGAACATGGATAAATCTAAATATATTATTAAAAAAAATATTTTAAATACTGTCCAATATTCAAAAGTGTTCCTATTAAATTTACCTGGACCAGCATCTTATAGCTCCAAATTCAAATTTTAAATCTATATTCAGGCACTGAAAACACATATAGTGCACAAAGGTTGTGCAAATTCTATCTTTCAGGAATTTAGGTGTACGATAGAAGTAGAATTTAATTTTTAGCCTGTGGCTCAGTCCTAAGTTAGTAAATTTGAAGGACTGCAGGCAAAACATAGATTAAGAAGTTTTATATTTCTGTACTGCAGTTTTAAGTTCCTTCTTCATTATCTTACGCATGTATCTATTATGAATATAGACTATAAAGCCTGTTAACAAGTGTGACCTTGGCTAACTGATATTCTCTGAGAAAATGATCTCAAAAATCTGCAGTGTGTAGTAAAAGTGTAATGAAGAGACTGCATTTGCAACACATATGTCCAAATTAAGCAATTTCTTCTCAATATATCACACAATAACATTTAAACAAGATAACTTAAATGAATGTATGGAAATTAGACTGGCATTGTACCACAGTCGACAATTTTTCTGCTACAATTAAACAATACTGTATTTTCCTGAAATATTTACATATTCAGTGTTAATTGCAATAGAATTGGAATTAAAGCACATTTTAGTTGAACATTTGCATGAAAACCACTGCAATGCAATTTTATTTCATAAATTACTTCTTGTACTAACTGTAAATCTATACTAAGCCCCATATAGATATAGATATTATAGACACATACACACACAAAATCCCAGCACATCTGACACAGCAAAGTCAAACTGCTCCCCTTTAGAAGTATTTTTTGTGTAATAACATAATCCAGTTCATTTATGTACTGAATATATGACAGCTTAAAAGAAACTTTAGCTTGAAGATCTTACTTATTAGTATGTATATATGTTTAAAATTTCAGCTCAGAAGGTGTTCAAGAGTGTCTCATATTCACTGTCATTGTTCAATACAGTAATCAAAAAACAGACGCTAATCTCAAAGTACTTCCATTTTTCAATGCGCTCTCCCAGTAAGAGAAACCATGAAGTCAGAAAGACACATAGAAAAAAGAGCACAGATGTTCTACAGGCTTTCTTGTAAGTCACTTAACAGCCAACCCCATCACCTAAGATTTCTTTTGCTTCATATGGCAAAACACAGCCACAAACACTGATAGAAGTATTCTTTCCTGGCCGAACTCCTAGTTCACCAAGGAGCGGCATTTTACACTGTTCTTTATTGTATAATCAGAAACACTATTTTCTCTAGTTTTGCTCTGTTCTTAGGTCCCCTAAACAAATAACTCATAGTTCCTGTTCTATGGAAATATTTACGCAGTGTTATTATCCAAGACACTCCTGAAGGCTGAAAAAGTCTAAAGAGAAACAAGTTCTATGCAGCTGTCCATCTCTCAGTCCCAAATCTTGTTCTCCACCTTGATGAAAGCTTTGATTAGTTATACTGAACTTTACTTAGCCAACAGTCTACTGAGTAAATACTTCAGAAAAAAATAACCTAATCTACAAAAATATAAACATTAGGCAGGTTTACTTCCTCACCTCTGTTTAGTGATGTCTGCTATAGTTCAGTGCCTGGAAGAAATTAATAACGTTTTCACAGCCACAAATGCAATGGCTAACATATTGTTTTGGCACAAGGTTATTTGTACCAAGAGCCCAGCTTGGCTACACAGGACTTTCATGACTTAGCGCCAGTGCCAAAAAAAAAAAAAAAGCACATAAGGTGGAAGCAAAAACAAGTGACAAAAGAGGAATATAGAAGTATTGATCAAGTATGCAGGGATAGTGCTAGGAAAGCCAAAGCTCAGCTATAGCTGAAACTGGTAATGGACATCAATGGCAACAAGAACAGCTTCTACCACTTCATTAGAATTAAAAGCCTGAATAAGGAAAACACGGGATATTTGCTGAATTGGGACTGTGATTTAGAGACAGTGGACTTGGGTAAGGCTGAAGTACTTCATAGCTTTGTTACCTTATCCTTCACCGCCATGGTTCCCAGGCCTTAAGAGTCTAGAGATTAGCTTCAAGAAAGAGAATTATCAGTGGTGGATGAGGATCAGGTCAGGGATCTCCCAAGAGACTTTCAGTCATACAAATCCACAGCATGAGATGAGATGCTGAAAGAGCTAGCTGATATCATTGGAAGACCACTCACTATCACCTTTGTTAAGTCATGGTGATCAGTGGTTTCCCATAATTGGGACCTTGCGATGACTGAAGATAGACATTGCACACATCTTCAAAAAAAGGCAAAAATCATTGAGGTAACTACAAGTATCACTTTGGTCCTTGGAAAAGTCATGGAGCAAGTCCTCTTGGAAGCCATTTTTCAGCAAGTGAAGGAGAAAAGCGTGACCAGGAATGGTCAGGATAGATTTATCCAGGGTAAACCATGCTTTACTAACATGTCTTCTACAATGAAACTCACTAGATCTGTGGATAAGGGGAGAATAGCAGATGTATCAACAGGATCATAGCCAGTTTATCAAGAGAAGTGTCTGCTCCACTTTACTTGGCATTTGTTAGACATATTTGTAATACTGTGTGTAGTATTTGGGCCTTCTAGTACAAGAAATATCTTGAGTGAGTTCAGCAAAGGACCATCAAGGTAAAGAGCTGGAGCACATGCCCTGTCAGGAGAAATTGAGGGAACTGAGCTTGTTCTATCTGGAGAAGGGAAGGCTTGACATGACCTGAGCGGGAAGTTGGACTACAAACCTAATGAAGTCCCTTTTAACCTGAATGAGTATACAAAAAAAAGTAAGAAGTACACCAAATCTCACACTGCACACCCACCTAGAGGAGTGCTGCAGACTTCCACAGATAGTGAATTAAAAGCTAACTTATGAAAAAAATGCAAACTTAATAATCATAGTAGGAAAGGGAGGCAGAGTCAAGGATGTAGTTTACCATATCTTTCAGTAACTAGGTGCTTTGGCTAGATTACTCTGCTACCTAAACTATTCATAGAATGGTTTAGGTTGGAAGGGACCTTGAAGATTATCTAGTTCCAACCCCCCTGCCATGGGCAGGGACACCTCCCACTAGACCTGGCTGCCCAAAGCCTCATCCAATCTGGCCTTGAACACTTCCAGGGATGGGGCCTCCACAACTTCCCTGGGCAACCTCTTCCAGTGCCTCACCACCCTCATAGTGAAAAATTTCTTCCTATTATCTATTCTAAATCTACCCTCTTCCAGCTTATTCTTTTAAGTTTAAATGAAAGGATTACAACTTTAGGTTTCTGTCTAACAATTCTGAGGTTTCCAACATCTCATAGACCTGAACTTACATAGTCTACACATGCAATAATAAAATGATGACATCTAATAAATACACCATACACCTCTTTGGAAGAATTTACCTTGGTATCTCTGAACTCTGCCTTTTCCAAACGGCATTGGTAGATTCAAAGGTATGTAGTGCTCATGATTACAGACTACACGGAGAAATTCAAATTTGAATTCGAAAAGAGTCTGCAAAAATAATTTTAAAGTATAAATTAAAAAACCAATGCAGTGATTTGAACAACACATTAAAAGCAGCTTTCTAACAAAACCATGATTTCTCTCAGTCTTGCAGTATGAGGGATATAGACTTGTCAAAATTCCATGTCAGTATAAAACAATTCCAGCATAATTCACATGTGATAACTGGATATCGTTCTATTTACTGTTCCCATTGTCCAAACTTAAATAAGTTTATTAGCATATTATGTACTGATGTAAGAAAAGTTTGGACCCACAGATGAAATTCTTTGGACATCTGGTACATGCTTTCACCACTACACTACATGTACAGAAGCGTATGAGATATCAACTCTTCCAACTTCAGCCTTTCTCACATTCAGGCTTAAAATTTCTGTTAGTGTTACACCCCCACTCCCCACCGCTTTCACAATACACATGCTCTAGGGTGATAAAGTTGCACCTGAAGATGGGAATCAAACTACGACAAAGTAATTTGATGGAAAAAAAATGCTCTAAGCACAGCACATGGACTTCTAATGTAACTAGGAAGAAGTCTGAAGAATTAATGCAGGACTTCATCCATATGCATCAAGAAAAGGCAGCTCCTAAAAATAGTTTGTTTAAAAACACTGAGTACCTTCGGATCTCCTGGAGCAAAGCAGCTGATGTAGTTATTGATTTGCTTGAAAACAAAGCCTCTATCCATAAAAGTAAAACACCTCTGGGGAAAACAAGTAAAACCAAGATAGAAATTATTTAATACTGTCTCAGTGCTCACTAATTATATTTCTGTATTTAACAAGTTTATTTTCCAAACACATTATTGATATTTCAGTGTGAATATAAAAACCAATAAACCAATCAAACTAAATACATGAATACCAAATTTTCCCTTAGAATGCCGAATGTAAACAAATTGTAAATAAAAAGCAGTATGAAGACAAGAATTCTGTTCTGACAGAAACGAAAATGACATGCCACTAGCAGCTTTATCTACCACTTTATTTCCTATCCTTTTTTCTCCCTACTGGATCTTATTGGCTAAAAAAGAAAAGACACTGAAAATCCATCTACATAAAATGCATGCAAATAAAACACTACTGAATGTATGAAGCTGTTGTAGGATTAGAAGGTAACCTAGAAAATATTTTTAACGGAAAAAAAAAAATCAAAATACATCTTGGATAAAAAATAAATTCATTTAAAAAAAAAATGAAACTTTTGAACAGGTATCTTCTTGATTACAGAAGATGGAAGTTATACTTCAATGCATTTCAACTTGGCCATAGAATTATACTTAAAAAGCAGTACGCATATTCAGTTTTATGTGAATTGGCTTTAACATTTTTTAAAATCCATGAAGAAGCAGTATTATTGAAAAAGTAATCACAGAGCCCAAGTCACTTGTGTACGTACTTTTATAAAGGCAGCAAGGCTATGGTTTGCATTTTTTGAAGCCTCTGGATTGTCTCTGTACTTCTGAGTGATGTGTGGCATTAGCATATTAACAACGGTTTCAACTGCATGATGAAAGGAAGCGGAAAATCTCTGGTTTCGCAACAGCTAGAAACAAATTCAGATATAATATTTAATATAGTTTATGACACCAAAATATATCAGAAAACTTACTTTAGATAAGATACAGATAACCTGGCAGAGAAAGGGGAGACAAAGAAAGTTTTCCAGTATTCTCATTTGTCATTTAAAGTAACATTTCCTTTAAATTCAAGGTTTTCCTGAACTTTCTAGACTGAGAGGGAAAAAGAGCATTTGGTTAAAAGAGAACATTACAACATGCACTAACATCTGTTATTAAAATTCAAGCAAGGCAGTCTTTGATGACAAAACACATGTATAAAAGTTTGTAAGTGTAATGCATTAATATTTTTCTATACTACAATAAACTTGATGACAGAAGCCAAGAATAAATGGGAATCTTTTAATTTTATCTGTCGTCTTTTCCAAAGCAGACGCCAGCTGGTTCACATATAGTAACTGCATTATCATACTCTCTTTTCTGTCTTGAAAAAAACCCCCAGTTTTTGCTGTTCTGCAACTATCTTTTTAGTAACTCCTTTGCCTTTTTCCATTGTGGAAATTCTCATCCATGCTTCTCTCTTTCTCTTGCTCATCAGTGACTTCAAATCTCCGCTCTTCCAGACTTCAGAATCTTACTCTCCATGTTTTTAAGTTTCCACAATCAGAACTGTTTTCCCTCGCTTTTAGGTAGT
The DNA here is from genome assembly GCA_013397275.1 of Burhinus bistriatus. NCBI lineage: Eukaryota > Metazoa > Chordata > Aves > Charadriiformes > Burhinidae > Burhinus > Burhinus bistriatus. The sequence continues at coordinate 124,930 of VYXH01002823.1, read as the reverse complement.
TTGCCAGTTAGCTTAAAAGATTTCCTTTACATTCACAATTTCCTCCTTTACACTCACCATCTATAGTATCTTTGTCAATGATTCTGACCCGTATTGGTCAGTAAGTTCTCTTCTGCTTTTTGGCACGCAGAGCCTCTTTCATTTCTCTACATCTTACAATCTTTAATAAAGATTCTGTCTTTTGTCTGAAGGGACTTAATGATGGATGGTGTGAGGTTGAACAAGTTGATATCGACAAAAACTCTTTCAACTGTACAGTCATTATGTCTTTTCTTTCTGAAAACTGAAATCAAAACATCCAAGTGATCTGAATACTTGTTTATTTAAATAAGTTTTTTTGAACCAGATGGAATGCAACATTCCCAAGCAGAACAAGTCATTGTCAAGGCCCTGCATAAATCAATGATTACACAATTTGCTCCCTTTATGTTTGAACTGTGCTCCAAAGTCTCTAGTTCTATTTTTTAAAGAAATAGATACTAACGTTGGAAAAGATCCCTCTATAAATATCAACAGTACTCATTAATGAAATAACAATTAAAAATTAAAAATTCTTGTAACAGTCTTTGTTGGACAGTGATGGAATATTTTTAAAAATACTACAAAATTCTTGCTATAGAAATAATTTTGCTGCATCCAGAAATGCATCTTTTTATCAGATCTCATAATGAGGAAATATCTGAATGCATGTTCCTTTTATTACTTTACTCAGACTGAAAAAAGCTAGCAAAATAATTTGAGATCTAAGGGGCTTGTAAATCAAGAAGTGATGTTCAGGAACGAGGATACATGCAAACATGAGGTGAGTTCTGCTCCTTTTTCTTTCATGTCACAGGGAAGATGACAACGAGGTTAGTTCTAAAAGTGGAAACGTCTTTTTTAACATGAAATGTGGAGACAATAACAAAGATCTGTCATAAAAAGTCATTCCAGTACTTTATAAGCTATGAACCTTACTTCATGTTACTGCAGGGGAAGAATGAGAAAGAACAGCAGTTCAAGGTGGTACACAGGAAAATACTAGAATCTAAAGATGTGTGTTAAAAGAATTTCTTTTGTACAGTTGAACAGTTCATATTTGGGGGTTGCTTTTGAAGATACTATTAAAAACAAAGAAAATATTAACCTGAAATGAATGAGGTTCCTATACAACTAGTATACCTAGCATGCAGAGCACTATTAAGTGGGACATCAATAGAAACGAGACACGTATTTTTCAGCATCAAGCTTAGGGGTTCGGGGGTGGGGTTTTTTGGTTTTTGGTTTGGGTTTTTCTTCCTCTTTAGGTAGAATTACTGCATGCTTCTATACCTGTAAGTCCTAACAAAAAATGTGGCAACATTTTTGTAGTTTCAATACTGCATAAGAATATCTCTGCATGAACTGTTATCATCGTAGAAAGATTTATGACCACAGAACCTACTGCCTATATAAAAACCTCACTCTGCATGCTTATTTTCTGAAATAAAATGGTGTCTCTTAGACAGTTAAAAGTGCCATCAATATTTAGATCACTTTTTTGTGGTTTATCTACTTCTTTCTGGCAACTTGGAATCAGAAATAAAATGCAACTAGTAATTAGTACTTTCTTTGAAAAGAGTCATGCTCTTTCCATGTTCAGTATTTTCTCAGCCCACCTTCCACAAAACAAGCATTTACAATCATGCTGTTAAGAGGCAGAGCAAACATTCATTAAAATGAAATTATATAAATTTTTAGCCCACTTAAAGAATTTTGTAGGGCAGAAAGATTATTTAAAATGAACAAGACTTTTTCAGAATGTATACAATCATATAAAACCATGTAATAGGCAAAATTTGATGCAACAAGTTGATGTAAAATATCACTTAAAGAAAGGTTATAATTGCTAGACCAATCTTCAGAAATATAAACATATACTGAATTGTCTCCTGCGTACCTCTTCTGTTTTTTTAATGAAAACCCTTAGAAATCGATCTCAGAAGACCAGTTTGTATAGCATGTAATTTATAGCATATAGTAAATCACAAAATGAATTGCTCAGTCTTTCAAGTACAGCAAATCTGAGTCCATTAGGTCTCAGCTACTGGTTGTTACTACTGAAAAAAGACAATAATCAGTGCCTTCACTTATACCTACTTAGGTCACTTAGACATCAAAGAGATCGAGGTCTTTCTGAGTAATAGTTTTGCCTACCCCAATGCACACTGTATTTCCACAACACCAGCTAATGAAATCAGTCTCAGGCATCTGTAACTGACACACTGTTCCTTTAACAACTTTGTTTTCCCTAAAAAGAAAGTCTTGCTAAATTGAATTTGTTCCTCAGATGTATATGCTGGTGCTCTCGAAATATAATTTATTATTAGGATTACAGACACATTAGGCTTTGAGGAAATGAGTCAGTACAGCACTTGCGGACGAAAGAAATAATAACAATAAATTAAAAAAAAAATAAATAAATCAAGAACTAGAAGCAATGTGAATGCTCAGCAATGGTAGAATACCATACTATACAAGAGATGCAGATTACATGGGAAAGGATACTGAAAACATGCACACTGACTGAGTCATTCTGAAAAGTAAATTGCATTTGTTTTTTGTTTGTTTACACAGATTACTGCTTTAAAAAAAGATGACATTCTACTGTACTTATTTTATCCACCATCTGATCTCAATTTAAAAATGTAATCCCTATTGTAAGGAAGTTATAATTAAATTAAGGAAATGGGTTTTCATGACAGCAAGTTAGTGGTTTCTCTGAAGTTTTTTTAAACCAATATGCTGTTTCCAAACTTGTGAGGATTTCTGTAGGTTTGTTAGAGTCAGGAAAAACTATATAAACTTTGCTTAGCCCAGTAAAAACAGCATGTTGTCGTTTTTCAGAGTATCACCTACCAAATTCAACAGAACAAATTCTCAAGCTATATAAGTTTCACACACACCATGTTTTGAAAACCTTGCCTAGATGCACCACATTCTGTAATTAGAAAAACTGTATCTTCTCACAGAGCTGAATACTGTAAAACAAATATACTGCCAGTACTGTCAGGTAAGTACTGAAACCAACAAAAATAGTTTCCATTTTTTTCAATATGATTTTTAAACTATAGAATTCTAATTCAATTCCAGAAGCCTCCAGAAAATTTCACCTTTAAATAAGAATCAGTGTTTTCTGCTTTATAAGATTACACTTCCACTTCAGTTGAATTGGTTAATTAAATTAATGCAATTAATTTAACTGATTATAATAGGTTCAAAATAGTGGGGTGAAATAAGAAATACTCCCATTCGCAGAGTGAACAGAGGCACAAACTCCTTTTTCAAGGAACATCAAATCAATAATGGAAATATAAGTTTACAGATCCTGAATTCTTTGAATAGATACTATGAAACAGAAAAAAAAAAAGGGGAAAAACAGAAAAAGGTCCATCTGAATATTTTTCTTACTTGGGTTTTCATTAACACTATTTCTATTGATTAGTGGTAGAAAAAGTTGTAAGTCTTTTCTTTTTGCTAGAAATTTTGAGGAATTCTCAAACAACTGATCAGTTAACATGAGCAAGAAGTTTGACATCTTAAATGCGAAAGGATGCACTGCACTACATGCATAGCAAACCATTTGTGCATATATTTGCGTTCTAAAAACTCCTAAACAAATGGGAGCTGTTACAGTTCCCTAGACAGTTTAAGAAGTTAGTGATAAAAGCTTGCCCTCTTTTCACACTTCAGAAGATATTTGAATCTGTAATACTTGTACCATGTAAAGACACAACTTCTGGCCACGCCCTCAAACTAAAGACCTATTTCTAGATTAAACAGAGTACAAATACCAGGTAAAAGTTTATGTCTCTATATTAAAGTGTATCAGGTTGTTCTGTTCTTCATGGCATTTTAAATGGAGATAACTCCTTTTCCTTATGTAAAAATGCAGCTAGAATCTCAGGACACTGCAAGCAAAAATTTGAGGTCCTCTTCAAGTGCAAACTAACGGGGAAATCAGATATTCTTTGCAGGTTTTATCTACTCAGAAACTGAAAGTCAGAATAAAACACAGCTGGGCAGACTGAGATGAGGGGGAAGTCAAGCTTAAAACACACAACCGATTGTGCTGCTAAACAAGGAGTCTCACAAACTGACTGAGCTCCTCCTGCATTCTAGAGCAGTGGGAAAAATAGTTCTGCATGTTACAGATTTTTCTTCTTATTTAATTCAGATTGTTAAAAAAAAATAATTAAAAATTAAAAATTTCTACAAAGGGTGCAATGCTGAAGCCTGGTATCTTTACTGTGTGATGTATTTCACTAGAATGGATAGTTCATCTTGAAACCATAAATCATGCTCTTCCTCTCTATTATTATGATATCCTGCAAATTATGTATCAGTAATTAGTGCTAAAATTAGTCCAGTTGAATACTGTATTAAGGCAGATTTTTTTTATTTATTACTAGATGACAGATGACGCTTCTTAAATGAAATATGAATCAATAACCTCTTTAAAGATTAAATCTATTGAAATAGAAAAGTCCAGACACTTAAAGCAAGTTGAACTGGGACTCAAACTCTGCTGATCATACCACAGCAAAACAGTAGTAAGTGTGGCACTCTAAAGCTTTTTTGCCCTGATAATAATCCAAAAAATTATTTCCCCCCCCGCCTCCCTCCACCTTGTACTTCAGACTTCCAGTTGTGTGCTAAATACACAGTGAAAATACTGATAAAGATTTCAGATCAGCCTGGTACGTTACTCAGCTGAGACTATTTTGTATACTTGAATCTTTACTTTCAAGACGTGTTTTAACAGAGAAGTAAGTAAACTAAAAAGCTGTCACCAATGTACGAAAAACACTGCTTACAGGCCAAGCTGGTAGAAAAATGCCTGTTTCTAAAATTTTAGCATTTTCCTTCCAGCATAGAAAATAACACAGGATTAAATATTGATACTTCTTATCACATACAGAAGGACTGTAAACTACATGATTCACTGTTCTGAGAGTAATTTTATATCACAGCTACTGTACTGCTCAGGAAAAAGTCCACATATTTTTTGGTAGTACTTACCATCAAAGTCCACAGTGGTATCTATTGCTTCCAGCTTCGTTGTACCATAAGTATTAAGAAATCTTACTAGAGAGTCTGATGATTTACACACACTGCTCCACTGTATGGATTTTAAGGGATTTCTATCCTTTTATAATAATGTTGAATCTAGCCCTGTAGTTTTTTCTGTCTAATATTTCAACTGACTTCTGCTGCTGCTTTGCTTTTTCCCCTCGCTTTCTTACAAATAAAGTTATTATATATAAATCATAACCATGTATATATAAAACTTTTTCTTCTAATATGCAATAAAAATATGCGATTGGAGAAAGGAGAGACAATATAAATTCTCTTTAGAACAACATTTTTTACAAAAGTTGACATACCTTCACTTTAGAGTTTTCTATCAAATGCTGAGCCATTGATTTTATCAGAACTTCAAAGAAAAACCATGAATACTGCAGAGAAAAGAAAACATTCTGTAAAATTGCCATATGCATTCAACAACTATTTCAATACGATTAGTTCCTATTCTTCAGTTATGATCAGATAAGATCATATAGTAAAAAGTATAGTTCAACATATACCTTAAGTAGCTTGTTGCTTGTAAGAAAGTCAGCAGATGGCTTTAAAATTGTTGTCATGGACTTTGTCAATTCTTCATGTACTGTCTTATATTCAGAAGCAACATAGGGTTCAGCTTTATAAGCATACTTGGGGAAGAAAACCAGAATATAATATGAAACAATTGAATTTAAACAGATGCAACTAAATTTAAATATACTCTTCTTAAAGAAATAAAAAAGGAAACATTTAATTTACTTTTACATACCTTGACATAAGACCTCAGGTAGCTATCCAAGCCTTCTTCATGACACTGAGCAACAATATGGATAATAACCCTAAACAGAAGACAGAAACCAAGTAAGCCGACAAAGCAAGCTATGATTGCAATAGCAGAAATGCTACTCAGTTACAGATTTATGTGATAATCCAGTTGACAGTTAAACTCTATAAAGCACTTAAAATTCTTTACCTTGTCACATTGACTGCAACTTCCTCTTGAGTTGCTCTAGTGAGAACTCTGAACAACTGATTTAGAACAGTTGGCAGGAAAGCTATCATCACATGGCCTTCCATAGCATGAAGGCTCTAAAAGAAAGCAGTAATACTGTCACTCCCTTGAAGCAACAACATTTAAATCACAAGTTCTGAAACAATAAACTTTAACACAAGTCTTTTTCCAAAAACACATGCTGCTTCCACTATTTGGTGTTAATTAGCTGAAATGCAACTGCACAGAAAGCAACTGAGAATAGTTTCCAGCATAAATGTTTGGCAAATATTTTCTACATTTAGGTAAATTAGGGATAAAACTTAGGCTTTATTAAAAGGATTTTAGAAGCAGATATTTGTAGTGTTCCATTAAAATGCACACTAGGTAACGTTTCAATGAAAAAACAACTTGTGTATACCACAGCAAGCTGACACTGACACGCCGGTATACTTTGCTATTTCCTCCACCAATGCAGACATTTAGCAAACAGAAGTTCCACAAAAACATACAGATTGCTTATCTGTGATAAGTACAATACTAGTTATACTAGTTACTGCAAAACAATAAACTAGTATGTTAAACTAAATCCCTAACTACCTAATGCTGAAAATTGGAGACAGTGAATTACTAACCACTCAACTTCTTCATGATATGCCTTTGCATTCCATCACATGCAAAAGATATTACAGATGTAACCACCCTGACATAAAAGGTAGTGTATGGCATTTCATCCTACGTTGTTTTATGCCACAAAACTCACTGGAGCTAAAGGCAGTTTGACAAAAAAAAAAAAAAAAAAAAAGAGAGAGTCTATTTGTTGACCATGCATACCGGCAACACATTTCAAACATTTCCATTCAGTGTTAAGTAGCTGTCATGTCTTTGAATGTTTGCCTGTACTCACATTCGCACTATTCAGGACTCCAAACAGTCTTCCTTCCTACGTGATGTGTGATTTTTCTCGGAAACAGCAGTCCTACACTACAGCATCTTTTCTATAGGTTTTGAATATCAGAGCATTGGGTAAACACGCAAATAGAACTTCAGCTAACACTTCTGTCCAGGATGCAGATGGTTTTTGGTAAAGGTGCTGTTTTAAGCAGGACTCTGAAGTGACTCATAACCCAGTTTCTGATGACTTTGAGTACTCAAATTACACTTAGACTGCCAGAAGTAGCTGTGTCCTTTCATCTCTCAGGCAGCAATGCAGGTAACAAACAGCAGATATCTCAACTTATGAGATGCTAAGTGACGTCTGGGCTCATGAAACACGAAGGAGACCATACAAACATCTTAAGTAAGGTGAGTCTCAGAAAAACTTTTAATTAGAAGCGTCAGGTGGTGCTTACACAAAATCCTGTTAAGGAGGGCAAGAGCAAATAGAACAGAGAATAGTAGAACACTTGTCAGGTTCAGTAACCCAAGCTACCCTGCCAGTAGCACACTGACTTCATGGAGGAAAGTAAATCCTAGGTATTTAGACATGTCATTGCCATTACAGCATAGACATTACCTGCAGGAAACTGTCACCAGCAAACTGAAACGTTGATCTTTAAAAAATGTTTAGCCCACAGGCTGGTCAAGTCTGGCACAAATAGGTACAGGCTGACACACAGAAAGCAAGCTCTCAATACACACAAGTAAAACGTATTTGGGTCCCTGGGAGACCTAGCTAGACAGGAATTTGGCCCAATGGAATTGAGAACAGCCGTAATTTGTATTTAACACAGAAGATAGCATTTGTTTTCTGTTACCACAAAGCGAGGCAATAAAGTCAATATGACGTGTTAATCTGGTGGTGTGGAACACGTGCATACTGTGTGGTGAGAGCATTCTGGTGCCTGATGACAAGCAAAAATTACAAAGAGGATCTGTGGTTGCATTATTCTGTCTCAGGGACTTTGGCAAGACATGGTCTGTCACTGAACCTAAAGATTTTGCTAATGTGGAATTAATATAAATGTAAATAAAGTGTTTAAGCAAAGGAATAAGCTACCTAAATGTATTACAGCATATGAGATCATATATGACTGAAGTAAATTATGTGAGCTGGGAGTGATCTGAGGAAGTGTTCTTTTGAGCTTTCCCTAAAATGATACTTCAATATCTGATGGTCACTTTGTTCTACCAGACTAACAGGAGTTGTGAATATCAAGAAGAGAATCAAGCCTTTGATTCCAGCCAACTGTCATTTTGATGGTCAGCGGGTAGCAAGACAAATCTGAAATTGCCATGCTAGTCCCTGGAAGAGATTTTGATTACATCAGATTCAGTTCTGGTAAACTTAAGAAACGGTGGGATTTCTCAAAGTACTGTGAATTCCAGTGAATCAAACAGGTCAGAAACTGACTGAGGGTTGTTTACAGTTTCAGCTCCTGAAGTAGAACCAACTGTCCACATCAAAGTAAAAGGCTGTTCCATGCCTCATAACATGAATAGTCACTGATGCCAGGACCCTGGTAAAGAGGTTCTCCATGGTACGAAAACTGATTTTTTAATAGTACTGATTCGGACTCGTCGTGTATGCAGAGATTTCAGCAACAATGGCTCTTCTTATGTAATATCTGATTGTTTCCCAGACCAACTGCTTTATATTACAGCATGACAAAGAGCAAATTCTGTTTTTTCACATGAACATAAAGATATTCAATTCCCTGAGAGCCAGGATGGACAATAGTCCTTCCCTTCTTCTTGATACCAGAAAACATCTGCCATTTTCTCTGGCACCTCAAGTAGCAGGAAGGCTACGTCACTTGAAAAAAAAAAAAAAAAGTGATGGAAATAATACTGACAATTTTAAAGACCTTCAATGAGCCACAGGTCAGACTCTAAGACCTCTAATTCATGATAACGGATACCCAAAATATACCATCTTTATTACACAGAGAGGAAAAAAGACAGGTTAAGTCCAACGATAAGGGTTCGGTGTCCCAACTGATCTCAAAACCACAACCAGAAGACAAGAAGACAACGACTTCTAAAAACCTGGATGATTCCTTTGTTTGTATTTTGATATAACATGGGAGGAAACTGAATACCAACAACTTTAAACCCCTTGCCAAAAAAGCACCAACAGTAGGAAGTGAGAGGTAAAGAGGTTCCCTTCTTCAAACAGAAATCTCAGACAGCAGGATCATAACCTCCCAGAAGGAGTACTTGGGGAAAGACAGAATATTCCCCTTGGCCTCAAGGCAAGATGAAACAGTCTGATGCAGCAGTTCTCTTCTGTCTCTATTGGAGAGATTTCTTTGGGACACAAACCACACATACACAATTAAAAAGACTATATTTTGAAAAGTGTCACAATGACAAAGAATAGGCAAATGTTGTATCAGGGAGCGATTCTGCACGTAAGCTGTCTCTAACTCCAGTAGGACCTCTCAATACTGCAGAGTGATGACTTTTAAAGCCAAAACACTACCAGGCTTAGTGCTAGCACCATCTAATTGGCGACTACTTGCTACAATTAATGCTGCAGAAAGCAGCGGAAATAAGGATGGCTCCAGATCTAAAATTATCAAGGAATTTGAAACAGATACTTTAAGTGAGAAACACAGAGAAACGACATCTTATATCAAAACAAGAATGTCAGTAGCAAGTGAGAGGCATCTCTAGTGACTCATTCTAAGTAACCATTGGGGATGATGAAGTTCAGCTACAAGACTACTTGTTCTTTGCCTTACCCTTTTGATGTGAAGCTACCGTTGACAGAATCCATTCTAAGGGGTTGTATTATTGCCATATGCTTCACCAGCACGTCCTTACCACTCCCATGTGAGTTCAATTTGATTATGTTGACAAACTAAGCCATTAGTGTTTTGAAATTATCACTCATAAGGAAATAATGGAACAGTATTGGTCAGTCTTATGCTTTCCCCTTCTATATTGTAAATTTATCTAGGGCAGGAAGTAACTTTGTTCTTTTTATACTGCATATTTCATTAATGAGACCTAGAAAAACATCTGAAACTGCTAGGTTTTGCAAAAGTATAAATAAATAATAGTATCTGTTATTCACTCCCATTTTATACCTTAAGATATTTTACAAGATCAGTTCCTAGTGCACGTGCTCCGGACTCTGTTTTCTGACAGTACTGAAAAAAATTATGCAAGTGCTGGTCCTGTCAAAGACAAAAAGAGCAATAAATTAAACAATATCTAACATTACTATCCATAAACCAAAACAGAACACGTGAAAAATATTTTTATCTAGAAATCCATATATATGTCCATAGATTCAATTTTCAAAAATAATTGAAGTGCACTACACTACGAAGACTACTACTACTACTCCTCTGAAGACTAGTCTACACGTAACACTGATTTTTTTTTTTTAATTCACGTAAGAAATTTCCAATGATTTTTGAATACCCATTATACAAAATACCACCTGTATTTGCTTCAAATCAACCAATCATAATATGTATTTCATGAGCAGCTACAACAGGACTCATTGCTTTGTAGACAGGCCAATAAATAGCTTTCAGACTACTATGGCCTCTCATCTAACAGGAAAATTCAGACTGGAATGGATGACAATGTTAGACAAAAGGCTCACATTTTGAAGAGCTTCCACTTAAGTTCTGCTGTTTTTCACAGCTGATGTGAAAGAGAGATACCATGCAGAGTGTCCAAGAGATAAAAAAAAGATCAGCATATTGAGTTTAAGAATCTTCCCAGATATTGTATATACATATAACAAACAGATATTATTCCTAAAACTTTCTCTAATTTAATTTATTTTATGACTCACCTGTGTATACACAGTTGACACCAGATGAGTGGATATTTTTAACAGTTGTTTGCCTCCATCTACCCATTTAATTTCAGGACCAGAATGCTGCACGCACACATGCAGAGGGGAAAAGTAAAATAATGTAGCAGTATACTAGAGTAAAACAATTTGTTTATAGTACCACAAACAACACTTTTTTTTTTAAATGAAAAAAAAAAACAAAACAAACCAACAACAAAAACCCACAAAACCCCCAAAAAACCAAAAAAGCAGGTTGAAGAAATGTGTGCAATGAATAAAGTCATAAAAAAAAGGAAAATTATGCAGGCAATATTACCAAAAGCATTTATGAATCTCAAAATGTTCCTTTAAAAGTCCCACAGTAGTTTCCTCACTGGCTAACAAAACTGCTTTTCTGTAAGTCACAGATTTCATGCTTCCCCTACAACTCTGCAAAGAAACTTCTGACTAGAGAGGAATATCTACTAGTTTCTGAGAAAAATAACACAAGAATTTCCACAGATACAGACACAGTTTAAACTTTAATACAGGTCACTGATAGGTGAAGCAGCCAGTGCTTCCTTCCCATCTCACTTCCAAAGAACTGAGTATAGGAATGCTCAGCTGTCTACCCTGACAACCAGTTAGGTAGAGATTTTACTGCTAGATATACCACTAGTCATATTGGTCCTAAACTTCTACCCATGGGCATGAGCAGAGACAAACAGCAGAGGCATAAAGAATACATCTACAATATGAAACGATGAAATATGTGAAGGAGACAATGGTTGGAAAGCTTACAGCAGAGTTTAAAAAAGAAAAGGTGGTAGAACAGGAGGAGAGCAGCAGTTGATTTCAGGCCTCTTCCTCCAAAATGAGTCAATTTGGTCTCTGCATTTCATTCTCTTAATCAAATCCCCTATCACATTTAACATTTTGTATCCTCCTTGGTATCGATTTCATTACTACAATTTTGCAAGCTTTCTGCTTTGAAAAATACAACCATAAATTTTACTCGTGAAGTATAAAGGTCACAAAAATCAAGATGTGAGAATAAGACTTTTTCAGGAATAAAGGACTTACTGAAAGGAGACAGCATGAAATGCTAAAAAAAATTTAGTAAAGGACTTCAGATTATTTGCATATCTTCATAAACTCAAAATAATTTAATATATTTTAAAATTACTGTAACTTCTAGTTAATTATTACTACAAAAAAAATGAAACAAACACTTCCTAAGTACATCAGCTAAATAATAACAGAAATAAGTACTTAAAAATTTAAATGAAAAACTATATTAGGGCAGGTTGATTCAAATTCTTGTAAAAGTCAGAATTTAGTGATAAGTTTTGTCTCCTGTTTCTGTCTGGGTTTGTTTGTTTGCTTTAAGTCAGATGTCGAACTTTTGCAAAGTGCTCCATTTCAACCATAAAAGAAAAAAACTTCTACTAGAAAATCACTTAAATCTTATCAGACTGGGGAATTACAAGCAAACCTTCACTCCACATCTGTTTTTGAAAGATTAGAGCAATTTTATATAACATACCTTTCCAACCCCCACTTCTTGATAACTAAGATAGCCTGACGGAAGATTTGCTGACACTGGGATGTGTTGCTCATTGGTTACTACTCTTCCATCTTTTATTAGAGGAAGCCAAGAATACCCAACTACGGAACATGAAAGGCAAGTGATTTTAAATGTTATTAATATTTACATAAATCCTTACAAAAGTCTTACTGTACATTTCTGATATGTAATTCATAAACCAGAAAATGTTACTGTAAGGGCCAAATGATTTGAACTCAAACAATTAGAAATAATTAAATAGGCAAATAGTCACTGAGTTTGAAAAAAAACATATATTTGACATACATTCTAAAACAACATTTGAAAGATTTAAATTAAAAGAAATACTTAATGAAATCTTTCAGTCAGTATAATGTAATCAGAAAGCATTATACGGATCACAAAAATCATGGGTTACCAGATAAGCATACTTCATAAAATCTCCCCACTAGTTACTGAAAGCAAAGCATTAGCGTACAAACCTTGTGTTTCAACAACATCTTTCTTCTTTGTACTCCCTTTGCTTGAATTATCACAGCTGACATGGTAGAAGGTGAACAACAAATGGTGTTTTTCATGTAACTGAGTGGGCAATTCTATCTTAATCTGAAAAGCAAAGAATCACAACCTTTGTAGAAGTCTTCAGCAAGAGCAGTGACATGCCTTACTGGTTGCAAACATAAAAAGTAATTCCAGGTTATATGTTATTTGAAGCAAGATCAAGAATCACACACACAAAACTTAGAAAAATCTGCTTACAGTGAAAAGGAGGGTCTGATTTAACTGAAATCATTATCAAGAACTTTGCAAGCCTCAAATCTTTTCTTATATTTTTGAAACTTACATAATACTTAAACCAGTAAAAGTTACCTCAGAAAGGTATCTTACCTCATCATAAAACTCTGGATTTTGATGGTGGTGCAGAACAGCAGCAAACGCGCTTCTAGTAAATACTGGTCCACCTGGCCTACCATAGATACACTAACAATAGAAAAAAGGAAAAAAAGAACAAAAAAACCCTGTGATCCTTTTTTCACGCTCAGCTTAGAATCTGTTTCACCTAGAATTTGAAATACTTTAACTTGTGTTTAACTTGGTTCCTTTGCACAGATAGGGAATTACATGACCTGTAGTCTGCCTGCTGTGCAGTAGAGCTGACACTGTGATGTCACCTTAGGATTCACATACGCTTTTCTAAGTCTTTTCTCCAGGCACCTCTTATACACTGTGGTAGCTCATAAACACACACAGAGCTTGGCTCTGCAGTTGATCTAAAGCTTTACTATTTTAATGTAAATACTGTAGAGTAGGCATAAGCCTTGTTCACAACCGGTTTATTCGTGGAATTTTTGTTGATATAAAGAAATTAAATGCGCTGAGGGTTCTTTAGTAATCTTTTATATTAAAAACAAGCAAGGCATCTAGAAGATACTCTTATGCCAAATGCAAAAGGAGGACAAAAAGTTGCCATCCCAAACTAGATAAATTAATCCAGTACTACTACGTTACTTAGCTAACTGTCCACTATTTTCTTTTATCAGTCACAAAAATCAAAAGACTAACCTTTAAAGACAAAGAATCCTCTTCATCAGAATCCTTGAACTCAATGCAGACTGCGATATTTCTAGCCTAAAGCAGTATTTAAAAACAAAAACACTTCATTGTAAGGATCAGAACAGAAATATAATATGTAAACAATCTTAACCAAACCTGAGAAAGAAGAATGTACAGTTTTCCTGTACTCACCTTTGCAAAAGACTTTTGACTGTCATATTTCAAGTGCTTTGGATAAACATAAAGATGATTGTTGTAGATGGTGAAAGGCTGAGTGTGTTTTGGTATACAGGGAACAAATTCCTCTATTTCAAACGTCATTAGTGCCTTGGTACTGTTTTCAAACTGTTTCATGGGAATGTATGACGAGTTAACATAATCTGAAAATACATTAAAAAAACAATAAAAAAACTGAAGAGAAAAAGCCTGAATGTCCATTTAACAGTGTTTATTAATACTTACTTGGAAAATCTGGTGACACATTATCAATTGTAACATCCAGATTTCCTAAAATAACAGGAAGTTTGGCCATCTTTTCAGGTCTATAGGAAGGAAAAAAAAAATCTCAAAGTCAGGCTAAATGCAAAACTATCAGATGCCAGAGAAAAGAGATAATAGGAAACAGAAGCAAAAGTAATATCCTGAAATAGGAGTATGAGAGGAAAGGTGGTTTGGGGGTGGATGACTGATCTGGTCTTGCTTTTTGCCTAGATTCATAGTTTTCCTCTTCTTTAAAGCCTTATTTTTTTTTGAGAATTTATTCATGAGTGTGGAAAAGGTTAAGAAAAAAAGCATGATGTTTTATCTTTCTTTAAATCAAAATTAAAAACTTCGTTAAAGATAGGTTTTGTTTGCCGTGTAATAACTCACTATCATTTGCAGCACAGAGGGGACCTATAAGTAAGCTTTTTTAAATCTCAGTGGCCACTGATAAGCATTTATGGTAATGGGGTAAACTTGGGGAAAAAGTAAAGGGGGAGAGAAATCAGTAAGTTAACAAAATGCATCTTCTACTCAGTAATTTTTTCCTACCTCATCCTTTTTCTGAAGTAATAATTCACCCTGCAAAATATTTACTATTAATTAGCCTTTACTATTAACTAGCCTACTATGAAATTTCTTAGATGTTATCATGTAGCTAATTCAGAAATATGATTTGAAGTAGGAGTATTTTCCATGTTAAAACACTAGTGTAGAATCCTTTATAGTAAAGATAGTCAGCAGCATGATTTTTAAAAAATTACTGCAGAGGAATTGGATGCAAAGTTTCCCAAAACAAAATCCCATGCTCTGAAGCAAGCAACTTTTCCTAATTGGAGTCTGGATTCTAATTCCAATAGCTAAGCCTTAGACATTACAATCTCTTTCTTACTAAAATTTCTGTGAAATGCTGCCCACGATTCCACAAACAGGATGCTGAAATAACCAAAAGCATTTCCTTAGTTCACAGAGTAAAGTGATGTGTCAGATTAATTTACTTATTAGTTTCAGTTTCTACAATATTGTTTATGGCAAGGAATATCAGTACATAGCAATTTTAATGCTATGTAAACTTCAATGAAACTTTAAGCAGCTTGTTAAAATGGAATAAAAATATTTATTACAAACCTCATCTCCTTATCAGATTTGGTAAGCAAGAATAAAATAAAGAAACTATAGCCCAAGCTTTTTGTGATTAGTCATTGTTCAAATTAATACAAGTCCAGCTAACTGCACCATAACAGAAGTGGAAATGCCTTTGCAAAGCAGCAAAGATTGCTCTATTATTTTACATTCTATTTAATAAGAAAGGGGATTAAAACTAGTTTATTAATAGGGTCATCTTAAGCCTTGCACACAAACTGATGCAGTCTTTAGGAATACTTTTGTAAGAAGGAATGACCAGCGTTCTGTTATTAGGCATCCTGAGCCACACACACTCCCAAGGAAGGTGGACTGGATACTGGCTTGAATCCCGTTCCCTGAGCACTACCATTCTCTGTCCAAGGTCAGTGAACATATGATTTATGCTCATACTTGTTTTCCTTTGAGAACTAGAAGAGTGTATTGTGCAAGCACAACTTGGAACAGAGCTACTTCTGCTTACTGCACATTAGACATGGCATAATACTTCCATCCTGCTTGCAGCCCCCAAACACTGCAAAGGAAAGATCTGTAGCTTGTATGAAGGCTTTGATTGTATTTATACAACTTCTATATTTGAAGTGAAAAACATACGAATACATATATCAAAAGATTATATGCTCCACTTCAAGACCATAACAAAAAATAGTGGGGCTTGGGGGGGGGTAGGAAGGGGGTTGTGTTAGGGTGTGGTTGGTTTGTTTTTGTTTTTTTAAAGTGGGGAAATGAGACTTACTTCCTGAAATCTGCTAACAATTTCAGCATATCTTCATTTGAAAGTTTATTACTGTCTTGTCTGAAGAGAGGAGAAAATCTTGCATTTTTGTCCAGGGTTCCTGAGGCATCTCTAAACAGTGTCCTGAAAGTCAAAATCTTGCTTTCAGCTGAGTTTATGAAACTGTTGAAATTCACTTCAGGAAATTTCTTTACTACAAATTAGAACATACCGCACTTTCCTTCATATTAAGCATTTAATACTCTTGTCATTGTAGGTGAGTTTTAACGTATAAATAGCTCATTCTAATAAATCAAGTGTGAACTATTTCATTCTTAGTAAAATAAAAAATATTGACAACAGAAAAGAGTTGACAATATTCAATGGTTTGACTAATAATATAGTGAATGTTCCTAACTTTTTTTCCTGCTACAAAGCTGAAGTATAAGTTTGTTTGTCAGAAATCTTTGGTTAACTGAAAATAAAACAAGAAATAATTTAAATAACATATTAAGTTTTACCAGAAGTGAGATGCAGAAAATAATGTTAAACAAAAGTAACAAAAAAAATACAGATTGACAAGATTTGTCCTTACCTAGCTGCCCAGGCAAAAGGCATTCTATATTGACCTAATCTCTGGCATGCCTGCTTTGCGTTCTTCAAAACTTTCTGTGCAACCTGCAAGGGAAATAGCCACATTTTAAAAGCTACATTTTTTGTACCATTAGTACCCAAGAAAAAAACCCATATATTAACACTGATATGAATTGGAAAATCTCCTTTAGAAGATTAATCCTAGGCATGTGAGTGAAAGACAAAAGAGAATACCTTCTAACAATTCATTTCAGGTTAAGCAGGGCCTGCTGATTTCACAGCATTTCATGGGTGAAAACACAGAGCCTTCTACACTCCGAATAACACATATTTAATTAAGCAAGAAAATAATTATTATATACAAAACTCATACAAAAGCTAAAGCAAAACTGAACTTGTTTTTAAGACAAAATTGTGACTCCAGATAAAAACATTTCCCCCCTCCCACTTGCTCCCTTATTCACCACCCACTCTATATACCAGAACACATTCCTGCAGAGTAAATAGTAAAATACTCTGCAATACTTGTATTACAAGTACCCACAGAACATGGGGAGGAGTTATATGAACAATCCTATGTATGGACATTGCAACTTTGTTTTCATTAAAACTTGAAATTTTGGGGTTTTTTTAACTTTTAAGTGAACAAACAATTTCACTGTATAGAACCAACACATACAACAATCAAGAGCTAGAAACCTACTACTCTGAGATGTTCAACACCAAGCTGAGCCACTTGAGCTAAAGCAGAAGCTCCTGACAGAGCAGTGGGCTTCACTTTTTTAGAAACCAGCTTCTCCTATGTGCCTACACAGAGCAAAATTATTTGCCAGAGGCAAAAACCACAGAGTAAACGTGCCTGAATAATATCCCTGATCTACACTGTTGACATTATGAAGAGCTGTTCCTATTAGTGTGTTGTTTGAGTCAACTCTCCATGACCCTTTCCTGTAAAAAGGGGGAAATTGCACTCAGAAGCATAGAATCTTGATAAATAATCATCATAAATTCAATGTATTCAATGTTTAAGGCGAGAACAAGTGATCTCTTGGCTGTAGAATTTGCCACTTCCGTTTTCCCTTTTTCTTGTTCAAAGTAGTAATTCTGCAGGGAACTGGAACTTGCTCATTGCACTGACATACATGAAGGCCTGTTCTGTTCTTCAGACACACAGAAGTACTGTTCTGTTTTGTTTCAAATTAATATGGTGTAATCCCAGAGAATAAGAACAGAGAAAAAATCCAAACTAAGTGTTCAATTGTATAAAAGCAAATGAATACCAGAAATGCACAGCATAAGTTAATATAGCCATGAACGTTCCTATTGGCTACTCCTGCAGTACAGGGCAACACAAGTCTAGCACTCAGCATCAAATTTGGGAACACTTGGGCTTATTTAACCTTTCCATGTGGCTCAGGCCCAAGACCACCAAAATCAGTTACTCAGTTCAGGTTTGTTTTAACTCAGTAACAGTCAGCATACACACTTCAAAACCAGACTCCTAAAATACAAAGCTGCTGTTTTCCAGAGATAGTTGAAAAAAAAAAAAAAATCTCAAGCATTCCTAGAAAAGCAAATCAGTAGTCTGATCTATATTAAGACCAAGTGAAAAATACAGGTTTTTTATGTGTATCTTAGCCAGCATTAAATCCGTAAGAAAAACCACTGTTCCTCTGCAGAGACTGAAAGTTAACCCTTCCTTCTTCCCTTTCACTAGCTGAAAACAGGAAGACTGTCAACAATAGCTGACGTTGCTTAAAAAACCCCTTTTCTCCAAGTATCCTGGTCCAACTATTTAAGCACAACTGTAAATCAACAAAATTAAAACTCCATTTCATCAGCAACAAACAAGAAGCAGCAACTGACAAAGCTTCTTGTAGCTATGTTTCAGAAAACATTAAAATGTTATGTCATCCTAGACTCCTGCAAACTTAAGATGCTTCAGTGGTTTATTTCCAAAAGTGATTTGGAGTACTATCAAATCCACAAAGCATTTTATACTTAAAAACAGAGGCTTAATGATCTCAATGGTTCTGAAGGAAAAAACAAGAGTGCGAAGTTACAGTAAACTATGGTCACCAGAAAGTGAAACAAAGGAAAAGTCAACGATAGAGTAAATATGATGCATTAACTAAAAGAAACATACAGTTAATTTCTGACCTATATGTTTAATTGTTTAACAATTTTCCACTCAATTTTCACATTGAAGTCTAATACTCTTTTGCCAAATCAGTTTAAAGCCATTATAAAAACTAGATTATGTCACGATTATAAAAAGCTAAATAAATGTTTCCCAATTATATGTTAGACTTTATCTATAACATTTCAATTAATAAGTTACTTGTAATAACTACGACTTACTAAATCAAATGATCCAGCTATCTGAATTTCCTATAAAAGAACTAAGCTTTTAATTGATATTTATTAATTTGAAATCAATGTTTTGCCTCAGCACTTTTTCCATGCCATGGAAGAAGATAACATACCTTTGAGGAATCTGAACTTTTCATATACGGTTCAGCACAGTGTGTAATACTTCCCTGTAATACTTTTTCTATTCTAGCCACGAGGAAAATGTCAGTATGAGGACATGTGACTGAGAATATTCCCTAGAAATAAAACAAGAGATAAATATAAAAGGAAAATGTGCACACATTTTACATCGCATAACAGAAAGCCATCCGAAGCAGGTAGGAAAACTCTCTACTTGTATCCAAAATCCTACTAATTCTTTAGGTTACTAGTTCTTACCTGCTTTGGATATTGTAACACCGTTTCATGAACGTCTTGAACTCTGTGTAAGCTATCACCACTGCCATTCATCATTTGTTGAGATGCACTGGGTAGCATGTGCCTTACTGAGGCATGGTTCAAATCAACATGGAAATCTGCTGAAATCTTCCGGTTGTTTTTAATATCAAATAGTGATAATGTGACAAAGAAAGGTTCCACCTAGACATTTAAAAAAAGAATCAAGTGTCATTGCTGGCATCTGTATTACTGTAAAAATGTGTATGAAAAGAAGATGAGCAGCATTTTTACAAACACACATGGCCACCACTCTAGATATTACTGACAAGATGTAAAAGACAGTAAAAGAAAAATTTCACTTTCTACAACCCAACAAAAAGATCAGTAGCGAAGTTCCTTTTTGTAGGATTTAGGCTCTCATTTTGATTTAAAGGAGTAGAAAAAAACCCACACTACAAGTTTCTTAATCACAGCAAGGAATTCCTGCCATTAAGAAGTGCCAAGAAAACATTAAGACATTCATTATCATATAAACAGAAAATAAATAGATGCATTAATTACATTTGTTGTTGGTCCTTCTTCATTTTCTGCAACGCAGCTTTGCAAATTAAAAGATAAATCATTACACTTCACAAGAATTTTTTTTCCAAATTTCTCCTCAAATGGCTTCACTTCTGGTTCAATACCAGAAAAGTCAAGTTTCTTTAAAAAGAGAAAAGAAAGATTAAGGTAAGTTGTTTTTCATCTCAAAAGGATCAACAGAAAAGAAAGTAATATGCTTCTGTGTAAAAAGTCTAACCTGTGCATCTGGATCCAAGGCAAAAAGTTTAACTCTGCTTTCACTTTTCAACTTGATTTCTGCTTCTCTGGTACTCTGTTCAAAATAAGAAAAAAAGTCTTGATATCAAACTATTAAAGTAGTTTTCAATTTCATTCTTTTTTCTGTGATGTTGAAAGTTTTACATGTTTTTAATACATGCACTCTTCTCTCCCTAACTGAGCTTTGCAAGTCCTTAGTTTAAATTGCTCCATCAACTCTGAGTAAAAAGTGAGAGAAGACTCCTCTCCTCTAAAGGCTTTTCCAGGCCTAGAAACACAAAAACTTACATCAGCAACATGTAACCTTCCAAGCTTATGGGAATTACACTCCAGTGTAGCTCATATAGCCTCTTTAAACAACAACTTTCATAACACTATTTTATTTAAAAACAATTAAAAAAAAAAAAAGGTATGAATGTAGGGTAAAGCTCAGAGCTATCCTGAGACCATAAGATTGCTCAGGAAACAGGTTACCTAAATTAAGAAACACCATCATAGCTCTCTTTTTTCTTTTCCCTTTTTTTTTTTTTTTTTAAATTTTTATTTTTGTTTTCTTTTCTTGAGCTGTACTGCCAAAGAAGTGGTTTTCCTGTGGGCAGATGGAAAAACCCCAAAAACTTCCAAAAGATAAAACCCTCTCACTTAAAAGTTACTTGGCAGAGTAACTGTACACTGATCCTGCCTGGGATTTGTGGATACCTACCTGTTAACAGTAAAACAAAAGTAAAGTGGAACAAAATAGAATGTGAAAACTGATGGTACACATGGATTACTTTTTTTAAAAAAAAGGTATTATTTCAGTGTATTCTATGGTTTTCAAAGTCACAGGACATGACAAATGGACACATGCATGTGCCAAAATTACCCATGTAGGAGAGTTGCCATTCCCGAAGTAGTAGCTGACTATACAGGGATACAAAGTACTGTATTACAGACACGTGTCTATTTTTGCATCAGCCTGCACGGGTTAAAAGAAGTTACCAACCTAGAATGCTCATCACTGACCATCAGCTGGAAGTGATCTACTGCCTACATCTGCTTTACTGGAGGTTGAAGAAACTTTTACTATGTCTCAAGAAAAAGAAAAAAAAAAAAAAAAAAAACAACCAACCCAAACAGAAAAAACCATCAGCTCTAAGAGCTCTACAGCCTATTTTAGGTTGACAATAATGATTAAAAAAAAGAATTGGACTTAAAGGAGGCATTACAGAAGAGGAACTTCTGAGGTGTGATTTTGAGTATAGATGCTCTAATGGATTTCGTTTACTTTACTTTGTTATTTTTAACACACACAAGAAAAAAGACAAGAGTTGCTGTAATAGACATGACGCAGACACTTGATACCAGCAGAGTATTGGCAGATTTTGCTTGTTCAGCAACCAGTATGGTTGAGAAATACAGGACTAAACGGTGAAGTTTAAAGATGGCAAGAAGGTTGCATTACGTTTGGAAAGGGAATAGTCAGTGGCAAGAAGTGAAGAGGAGGATGATCTAGTCATAGGAGCAAGACAGAAACTGTTTCAGCTAAAGTATCTTCAATAGTTTTACATTCTTCGGTGTTTTGTGCACTAAAGGCAAAAATATGCATTTTTGACTAACAAATCAGGGGCAGTGTGTCAGAAATCAGTAACTGAAAATGTATGTAGTAATTGACTCTGTCTACAGCACCGCAGTGACTCTGTAATTCCATTTCCTCATCTGTAAAACAGAGACAATGTTTTTCTACCTCAAGGAATACTGGGAACCATAATGGTTAAGGAGGTACTTGGGCACACTGATTTAAGAAAGAGGTTGAATTTGTTTTCACCGAAGATTAAAAAACAAAAAATCAACAAAACGCCTACATTCACTCGTGGTACTTAAGTTACAGATAAAACGAAGATGAAGTAGGCAGGACAGACAGACTGAGATACGTGTGCACACATCTGTGCACTGAAGCGCACAATACCATCTTACTTAGTTTATGTTATAAACTAACAGCCGTTGATAGAAAAATGAAGGCTTGGAGATGTACTCACAAGTGTTAAACCTTTCCTAGGAAGACTGTTTTTTCCCCCCCTATTGTCAGGTGCTCTACAATCACCCCTGAAGGAATTTTTCTTTCCTCATAAGGATATGAGATCAACTGTTGTGAAAATCTTCTCCTAGAATCAACAAAAATAATAGAGCAACTATAAACTCTTCTAAAAGAAGGCTCAGTGCCTTGTAAGTCTTCCACTGGGGAAAAAAGAACCAAACTCAAATAACAGCTGAAAAGACAATGCAAGAAAGAACTGAGGACAAAAAAAATCCCCAAAACAAACAGCATTTATATAAAGTAATCAAGTTAAGCCACAAACAGTGTACTAATGCAAATGGGCAGATTTTCCCCTGTACTTCTCCTCAGGGAAAAAAGGCTAGAAAAATACATTAGAGCGAATTATTTTGAAAGGTAGTATTTACTAAAGATGAACTAGGGTGGGAAAACTGAAAAACTTATTTCGAAGGAAACAGAAAATTAAATGGGTTATAACCATGGAATAAAAAGAGCCAGCGCTTAAGAGCTGAGAAAAATAACACACGAGAAAAATACCTAGCTTAAAGAGCTGCATGCTTCCGATCAGAAGGTTATGGAAACAGGAAGAAGCATTTGTAGTACTAAAACTATATGCAGGTGCTGCAATCCTGAATAAAAGTCCCCTCTGGAAGTCATATGGAACCTAAGCATTCCAATAACTCTGACTATAAAGAAAGAAAAATCACAGAATCTTTTTGGTTGGAAGAGACCTTTAAATCTAGGGCAATACAGAAAGTATCCAGGAACTTGCCAGCTCGTTACATACACAGGTACCTTAAAATACATTCACATCATCACTGCTATTAAGCTACTCTGGACTTTTAACTATAAAAATAAAACTTGACTTTAGTATAACTAGATTTCTATAGAAACACTCTAGCACTTACCTGCATGCAATAAAACAATACAAAACATGCAAAATACAATAAACTAATAAAATAATACAACATGCTGCTTTTAAACAGCATGTCAAGATTTATATAAGCAACTTTAAGACAGTAGCTAGTTTGCTTCCAAAAGCAGAAAATAAAGAATCTCAATAAATGAAAATGAAGGTCATCTTTCATGAAAGAGCTTCTAAGCTTTCAAAGCACCACAAACTGACTGGAAGCTAGAAGCCAATACCTTACCTTTACTGAAATTTCATGTGGCTAACTTCTCTTTATTACTGTATAACCTGAGTTCGCATTTACAATATATATTACCTTGGCAATTTCAGGATAGTAGTTATCAAAACTACTTGATGAGCTTTCCATTTTGCTTTGTTCATCATCTGAAATTATAAAAGCACATTTAAAAAAAATAAAAACAAAAAACCACCAAAGAACACAAGCTACTCACAAAATTCCATAGCAAAAATATTTCTGATTTTTTTTTTTTTAAACTCCCACCCTCTCAAAAATGACAACTGTTAACATAAATATATTGTGGACACCTCCATCATTTTGATGCAGTCACTTCTTGGAGGATGTAATCAGTTACATAAATTGGTAAAGCAGCAGTTATTTCTAATCCTACCTAGAAAACAGGGTTAATATTAATTTTGATATCCACATGGGGAAAGGGGATACTCAATGCACAAATTTACATTACTTTTTCCACTACGCTTTCTAATTTGATTTCAAAACAAGTTCCCTCTTTCATTAAGTTCCCAGCTCTACTCTCCAACGGTCACTGGATTTGCAAAGCAACCATTCAGTTCGCTATAAGCACCCTACAGTTCTAAGGTCAATTGGGGACTACTGACTAAAATGTCTTTCACAGAGCTACAGGCTTCTCTTTTTCCGCTTTGCTTTTGTTGCACACATCATGTTAAATTCTGGCAGTCTTCACCAAAGACTGTGATATCTACTTTTTGACTCTAATGATCCCTTTGGTATAATGTGCTATTTATAAGCAGAACAACCTTCTATAACTTCTTCCAGGTTCTTCTGGATATGCATACACTTGGTCTCATACCAGTTGCCTTCCCCATCCACTCTCAAGAGGAAAAACGCACAAGAGGACATGTAGATTACCCTTTTGTCACCAAACTATCAACTATAGCTACATCACATTCCTTACAGATATCTGCCTTACTTATTCTTAAAGGGTTCCAACAGAAAAGATTCTACACCCAAGCAATCTATTTCAGTACTTTAGGGAAATATTTGTGCTCAAGGGAGTTACATCTATATCCCTCACTGCAAGCACAATTTCTTATTCTTCTACCTACAGTCACCACAGAACAGATTATTCCATTTTCAGTAGCATTTTACACATTTCAGAACAAGTCCCTCCTAAGTTTTCTCTTTTCCTTAAACTGCTTTGGTCTGAGTTTTTCATTGTGGGTTCTATTTTCCTAGACTTCTGATCAGTCTCATTATTACCTTCTGGACTTAACTCAACTGGAATCAATACAGAACAGTGCTATTTTAATATCAAAAGGTCAAAACTCTCATCAGTTCAGACAGTGAAAAGGCCTATACCTTTTATCACCAAAGAAATGTAGCCACAATAAAGCCATTCTTTCCAAATGCATGTACACAGACGTCACATAAACGTATTAGCATTGCTAGAAACCCTGCTTACCTTCGTGAGACTCTCCATTTCTTTTTTCTTGCATTGCAGCCTCAAAGTTAAGCTGTAGGATTTTATTCAGAGTGTTTATCCATTCCTCCATTTCAAGTTCACTATCTGCAGCTAAAAGGTAACTACTCTTGTCTTGCATCTTGAGCTCAAATGCAAAACGTCTGACTTTATTGTTCTAGAAGAAAATAAAAGATCTTTATAATATCTTTACATACTGTCGACTCACAATCAAAGGAAGTTACACGTATTTCAGATCTTTTAACAAAAATCTATGGTTAGATATTTTGAACAAGTGTATTATAATTACACTGTTTTCTCTCTTACATTTGACCTTTTGAAGTTCTTTGTATCGCTGCAACAAGTGGAAGTATGAAAGGTAACAGCTTATTTTTCAGTTTCCCCTCATCATTCTGCTTGTAATAATTGTTAAAAAACAAAAAATTCAATTTCCATATATCAAGTCCTCATGTATTCAGATCATCTAGAAGTGAAGCTAAATAAGATCTACTGATAAAAAAAGCATAAAACTATTAATATTTGAGTGAGAATCATTTGCACGTTGGGGTTTTATACTGGAGGTTAAATCATAACCAACCTCAACCCTGAATGCCCTGATATTGCTAGTCTTTCAGATATACATGAAGTTGGGAATCAATTCCTCCTTTGTTCCTCAGCCATTATTGTCATCCTTTTTGCACAATTTAAATCAAGGCTTCAAATGCTACCTAGCTTGACTCACGTTCCTGGGAATGAATTCACAAGACTTAAAAGAAAATTCTGTATTATCATAAATTTAATTTAAAAAATTGATAACTTCATTAGATAAACATTACAATAAACAGTAAGACAGACTTAATGGTTGGGGCTTTTTTGTTTGTTTGTTTGAAGTTAAATTAAATCCCAAATTACATTTTAGTTTCGCTATACCTCAGATTTTTCAAATAACAGACTCA
The DNA here is from genome assembly GCA_013397275.1 of Burhinus bistriatus. Taxonomy (NCBI): domain Eukaryota; kingdom Metazoa; phylum Chordata; class Aves; order Charadriiformes; family Burhinidae; genus Burhinus; species Burhinus bistriatus. The sequence goes on along the minus strand of VYXH01002823.1, from coordinate 98,916 downwards.
TAGGCAAAACAGTCAGCTTTCTACCAAAGATGAGTTCCAGTTAAGGAGGATACAAACAAATGTATGGACTCCAGATCTAAGGCAGTCTTACCAATTAAAATCAGTACTGACGAAAATGAAAAATCTTAAGAACAGTAGCCTTTAACTTTCACAGTATAAAACCTTGACATAGGTTTTCACAAATCACTGAATTAGAGCAACCATGTCTATATACTTACACGACTATACGTATGAATATATACACTGTATATATTACATGACTGCACTTCCCTTTGATGCAGAAAAGTCTCAATATACAGATGCCAAGATGAACACTGATGGTACTGTAGAATACATTACAGTGTTCAAGATACAAGCCAACAATAAACTTTAAGCATCCAAAGTACAGTTTTACCTAAAGACTACTGTATCACCCTGAAACCTTCCTTGCAGTAGAACAAAGGAACAGTAATTAAAAAAATAAAAAATAAAAAGCTTCTGACAAAGTCTGAAGAACTGTTAGGTTACCTGAATTGAACTGATGGAACAGAAAGTATGGAACAATACTTCATGAAAAGATGATTTAGAAAAAAGGGGTTTTTCAGGATTAAAAAAACAAAAACATAGAAACACAGAGTTGTTAGACGTTGGAAGGGACCTCGGGAGATCATCTGGTACAACCACCCTGCTCAAGCAGGACCACCCAGGACCGGTTGCCCACAATCATGTCCAGATGGCTTTTGAGTATCACCAAGGATGGAGACTCCACAACCTCCCTGGGAAACCTCTGCCAGTGCTCAGTCACCCTCACAGTGAAAAAGTGTCTCCTGATGTTCAGAGGGAACCTCCCATGTTTCCGTTTGTGCCCATGGTCTCTTGTCCTGTCACTGGGGAACACTGAGCAGAGCCTGGATCTGTCCTCTTTGTGCTTTCCCTTCAGGTATTTATATACATTGATGAGATCCTCTTGAGCCTTCTCTTCTCCAGGCTGAACAGCTCCAGCTCTCTCAGTTTCTCCTTATAGGAGAGATCATAGAATGGTTAGAGTTGGAAGGGACCTTAAAGATCATCTAGTTCCACAACCCCCCTGCAATGGGCAGGGACACCTTCCACTCGACTAGGTTGCCCAAAGCCCCTTCCAACCTGGCCTTTAACACTACCAATGCTCCATCCTCAGTCCTTTCATCATCTTCACAGCCATTCACTGGAATCTCTCCAGTATGGCCATGTCCCGCTTTACTGGGAAGCCCAGAACAGGACACAGGACTCCAGGCATGGCCTCACAAGTGCTATTCAGATGTTCAGAGGGGAAGATCACGCCCCTCAACCTGCTGGAAACATTCACCCTAATGCAGCCTAGGACACCATTAGCCGCCTTCACCACAAGGGCACGTTGCTGTCTTGTGTTCAACTTGGTGTCCACCAGGACCCCCAGGTCCTTTTCTGCCAACTGTTTTCCAGCTGAGTGGCCTATCCACCATGACCTGGTGCCTGGGGTTGTTCTGCCCAGCTGCAGGACTTAGCACTCCCCTTTGCCGCAGTGCCTTTCTTTCATTTGTAACTTCTGAAAATCTCAATGTGTTCTGATGATGTAAACTAATATTGCAGTGCTCACAGTAGTCTGTACCAGAGTCACAGGCTGAGAACCACAAACAAGCCATCTCCTAAGTGGGAAACAAAAGGGACCAGAAACAGCACAGAAGATGGATAATTTATATTATCAGAAAGAGGGGTGCCAAAGCAGAGGAAGCCGAGGAGCAGAAGGGAAGACATATTTTAAGTGCAAGACAAAGACTACACCTGTGTTTAGGAACCATTTTTTTTGTTTGTTGCTTTGTTTTAAAAACACAAATCAAATTCATTTCAGTGGAGTTGGCCAGAATTCTACCCCTAAGGCAAAACAATTTGTGTAAATCTGTATGTACAACTTGCAATATGATTAAATTTATTACAGTTATAAGATTTTCCATGCAAAATTATCTGTTAAATGTGTATCCAAAAACATTATTACAATATTTGGAAAAAAGTAATCCTCTGTAAAGCTGTTGTATCTCTCTGCATAAATCTTCAAACAACTTTATAACTCAAAAAAAATATTATTTAAGAAATACATTTTTATTAAACTTTGCCTATTTCTATCCAAGTTAACAAAACTCTAAAACCCAAGAGTTTTTTCCAGGTATGCTGTGCCTAACAAAACAGTTACATGCTGTACTGTAAATACATAACAGAATCACAAGAAAAGAAAATAATCTTTTCTTTGGCACTTGCTACTGACAAACATTTTACCAACGCCCTTAACTTTTTAAAACAAAGAAAAGCACATAAAAGTAAAATTATAAAGGTCAAACAAAAGCATCTGGAAGGGTGGCTGAATTTAATACAATTCCCACAACAAAAATCCCACACAAGAAGCTATGCAAAACATTTTACAGCTCATGTAAGTACAAAATGTAACTGAAATAACTTTAATTTTATGCTGTTGTTACTCTGCCATGATTTAAAATTGGGCATTTTTTGTGTGTTTGCCTTAAAATTTTGATTGATATTCTTAATAAATACTTGACATCAACTAGTAATTTATGCTTTTTTCAGAAAGATTTTTAAAATTCAGCTTCCTGCCCTTTAAAATCTCATTCACTGTTTTTGCAAGATGCAGCGTGTCTAACTGTTCCTCTGTATAATATAATACATCTGACAAAAGTTATCTGTAGTTTTAAAAATTTTTTTTTGCTAGCAAATACAGAATTAACTAAGGAATAGGCAAAATAATTACAATTACCTGAACCACTCCCATGCATGAATCTAGAAATATTGATCCTTTAGGTTCTTTTGATATTTTTTCATCTTTGTAAAAATTGAGATTATAGGATCCATCACCAAGTTGGATTAAGTGGAAAAATCTTCTTTTAAATGACTAGTGAAAAGAAAGGAGGAAAGAAAAAGAATTGCAACACTAGTGTTAATCAGCTTCATATAAAAACCCCATAAGTGCTATTTACACAGCAGGTTATAGAAGAAAGCTTTTCTTTACACATAACCTAACCAGTATCCCCAGAAAACAGAACAGAAATCATTAATCTAAAAAAAAAAAAACCCCAAAACAAACAGACAAACAAAACCCACAAAAAAGAAAACAACTTAAAAACCTGCAGCAAGATTTTCCTGTATTATTTGAGTATTTTTGACTCATTGACAGGTATTTAAAATTGACTCCACAATATTATACATAATAGATATTTACTGCTATAACCTTAAAAATAACTTAGAGTTTGTTTCTAAATAAAGAGACAATACAAATAAAAACTGGTATTACATAGTCCCTTTTCTACTAATAACACACCAGGGTCCAGTTAAGTTATTTAAAACACTGGACTTCTGCCACATACTGGATCTTTAATGCATTTTTTCTGATTTAAGTAGAATAGAAGAAAAGTAAGATTTCACAGCTATAAATTACATACAAGCTTCCCTCTTTCATCTCCCACTATTATTTTTTTTAGAAGTAAACTAAATACAAATTGACTTCTCAAAGGCACAGTGATATTTTAATATTGGTGTTCAGTTTTTACCACACGTAAGACACTCTTAAACTTACTCTCATTGTCACACTGATGGCACTATTCATGTTGCCTTTGTACAACCATCCTTGTTTCGTTATTCCACCCTTCTGAGACCCAAGCGATGCTGCATCCTGGAGATGAAGAAAGGCAGATTAAAAAACAAAAACAAAAACAAGAGTAAAGTTTTGCATCACAGTTTGAAACTGTTATATTTATTGAAAATTTCAGAAGTCTTTTTTAAAAGATGGAATAGCTATGCTCATAACGTAATGACAAGAATGTACTATTTTATTTAAAGACTGGGATGAGACTGACCTCATTTAACTTTTGATAGGTAACTTGGCCACATGTATAGATGTTCTCTGTGGCCAGCAGGATCATCCAACTTCTAGATAGCTAAATATTAGTCAAGATAAATCCCACTGAAACAGGGGAAAGAGGGAAAACTCAAAAAACATTTACTTTGTAAGCTTTTTCATATATCCTAATCTTCCACTGCAAGAATTTTTCCCAATTTCTATTACCAAAAAGAACAATGTAAGCTCACGCCTATCCAAAACTTGATTTCTCAAACCGTTTCGCCTTATATGTATTACTTCAACGATATTACTTAGGAATTTACAGAGAACTGTCTTGAATTCTTGAATTGGATTTGTCCCTTTACAGATCAGAATCAAAGCTTTCTAAAGAGAACAAGTCCAAACTTGGCAGTAATGGCAAGTTCACAAACTGCAGAACCAAAGCATGCATCACACATCACACCCACTGCCTGTATATCTCTTCCATCTGCCAGCTTATGGAACTTATTAACTATAGCGAAACCCATAGGATGTTAACAGCTACCAAAAAAGCAGTACTCTACCATCAAAACTGATCAAAATGACATTTATAACTGCCACAGAACAAATATTATATCACCAGTTCAAATAATCTTTTAAAGCAGTACCAAGCTGACTTTACCACGGTTTGCAGTTGAGGTAACCCATTTTGACACAACAAAAACATTAGTGAATTAGACATGTAGGAAGATTTTCAACCATCTAGAGGAGAAATACTCCTGATAATTTATCATCCAAACATCCAAAATTAGCTGAGTATCCAGTTGAAAATGAAACCACAAAACTTCCTCAAGTGCCTCAACTACTTTTTCTAATTCCTTTTTTCAGCTGTTAAGAGAACATACAACAAAACGGTTACATATGGGGGACAGAGTCATTAGTTCAACAAGTGAACATTAAGACCAAATTTTGGAATAATATGAATTACTTTCTGGAACTAAATCAAGGAACATTCCATAAAAAGTTAGTAGTTAATTTATTTATAGCTTATTCAGTTTGTCTAGCTTGCATATTCATATGCATACGCACATGCAAACTTTGAAAAACTGCAAACAGAAGGCAAAACATGGATCAATCTGTTCCTTCAAAAATTCTTGTCAGCTTGATACAATGGAAATTAGGTCCAGCAAGGATGACTTTGGCCTCCAACTATCACAGCATCTGATATAATGCCCCAGAAGCACAGACCAGAAATACTCAGTAAATTTTCGTGTGCCCCAATGAGTCTCACTGCCCAAGCAATACAGTCTACTTATTTCATATTTTCAAGTCATTAGTCCTCACTCCTGTTCTGCTACCTAGATAAGCATTTTTCTTCTACAACAGTCAAGATACAGAGACAACAACTTAAAAACACTGGGTTTCCAATTATGATTCTCCACCTCCGCTGGTGGGAGTTATCCCCAAGAAAAGGATGGATTAAAACCACTCCTTACAAGTCTAAATTGATGAGTAGATGATGAGTTATCATCAAAACTTGGTACAGAACAACTAATAATCTTCTGTAATTTCACAAACCTTACATAGGACTATCTGACATGACAAGAATTCCTTCATTACTCTTTGTTAACAAAAATTAAGATTTAGCTCTATTAAGACTCTTTTTCCAATTCAAAGTCTCTGAAGTGCAGTTTCCCAACTGTGTTGGAACTGCATGATGTTTCCTAACAATAAAACTGATTGTCATTTGGACCTCTCTAGTTACACCATTTCTTTCTGTCAGGCAGAATTCCTGCCTACAGAGCCAAAAAGCTACTGAATCTTTCCAGCTGACCACCTGTTAATACAAAGGAACCCAGAACCCAGTCGTTAATACACGACTTTTACACTGAAAACATACTTCCTGTTTCCAACTGGTAAGTGAATTTCCTCACTTTTATTATTACTGCTGCACCCTGTGCTTCATTTTTTTTTTTAATGATCTTTCCCACAAACTCAGCTCCAAAATTCACTTCAACAGCGACTGTTTCAACAAAAACAATTCCTTATCTTGATCCCATATCCCAGGCTGATTTAAAAATTCTGTTTACAAACACCAACCTGATGGCCTGATAGCTCAAATGAGTTTTGGAAAGGTAATTCTCTCCTTTTTAATGGTGCGAGATTAAACTAATCTTTATCTGGTTTTCCTCCAATTTTCCATCTCTTGCAGCTTTTTGTTTTCTATCATTGCCTTAATAAATCAGCTTTCTTAAAAAAAGCCCACAAAAGTGAAACAAAAAGAGCACCAAACAACTTTTAATCTAAGATTTTCATATATGCTTTTTGGCATACAAAGATGTTAATATTTGAAAGAAAAACTCTTGCATTAATTCTTCCCTCGAGGAAAGAATTTATGGTCCCCCCACCCTATTCCCATTAAGTTCCCTTTTCTTCCGAGCACGTTGTTTCCTTGTGTTTATATTTTAAGTTCCTCAACAACGAGTAACAGACCTCTTCTCCATTGACTCTACCTCTGAAGGAGATATGACGTTCCTGCCTGCTTTAACAGGAAACTGGGCAGAAGGAAACAGGAAGTCCTCCCCACTTCCTAGTAAAAAACATACCACCTGGTAATAGCCAAGCTATAGTTTTTCAGTGTTTAACTAACTAGCCGTAAGTATTTTTCCTAGTAACGTAGTCAATTATATCGCCATTTTATTTTTTTCATGGTTAACGCACTGTTTTCTAAAACTCTTCTGTTGTCAGAAATATTAACACAGTAAATAATGACAAGTCTTTTTAATTGCAGTATAATAGAAAACATAATTATTCCCGTCTTACAAATAGGAAGGTTTGGATATAGATGCATGAAATTAATTGTCCAAATATCACAGTGCAGATTAATAGCTGGACTGGAGAAACAGCATCCTGAGACTATCTGTTCAGGAATCTACCTACTCAGATGCACTCCCTGGACAATTTTTTCATATTTAATCCAGTAAAACTTGTAACTAACTACTTTTATTTCACATGCAGTAGTTCTAAACACAAGGAATTTAGAAGCAAAGTAATTGTCAAAGGGTAAAAACCACAAAAAATCTTTTTATTTTAATTCTCTTCTGTGATGCAAGAGTTCAAGTACTTGTAAGAAAAGAAAACACTGGCATTTAAACACTGTGTTTTGAAACAGGGTGTGGTAAAAATTAAATAAATCACACAAATAACAGAAGCAGTTACTGAAAAAAGTCTTTGACATTTGAAACATACTTGAAAATTGCTTGAAGCTATAGATATCTCTGGTTTCCCTATGCCAATGACAAAATAGAAAATAGCTTAAGAGTTTTAGTCAATATTTTTAGCTTTCATTTCCATGATGGATCTCCAGGTCTTATCCTATACTCAAATTTGTGACAAACTAATTTTAACTCATGCTATACTGTCATGCTTGCTTAGGTGTGTGTACTGTCATGTTGGAACAGATTCACCAGTGATTTTACTTGACTTCATGATTAAACTGCATGAAATACTTCTCTATATGCCCATCTGTAAAGAAATAGTATAAGACAGATTTTATGAAAGCTGAAGGATTATACATGACCAAGCATTAAAACTTCAATTTCACCACCTGTCAAAACTTGTTCTACTCACATGACAGATCTCAGGAGTACAAGGCTATTTGAAAGGAGATTGGAAAAAAAACGTAGTTATTTTACCTATCAGGCTGTTCTCTGTTTTCATTTACTGACTCCAACACTTAACCCAACTTGTAACCTCTCCTTACCCAACATTCTTTACTGAAAGCAAGAGAAAGTAAGGAATTACTATTATCTCACCTCATCTTTATCTGCTTCTTCATCCACTTCATATAAATGAACTGGAAGCTTCTCTGATTTTGTCCCTTTACTATAAAAGAAAGAACTTCTAAAATACTAGAAATTTTGTGATTAGTTACACATTTTATAGCTGCAAAATAAAGATGTTATTTTACTGACTGAAGAGGAAAAAGCACAAGAATAACTGAATAAAAGCATGTATTTTTCATTAAATGTATTTCTTAGCCAGCAATTTTCCTAATTTGCCCATCTGGCCACAACCTTTCTTTTTTTCTGCTTGTGACTGTCCTTATGTGTAACTGGAGAGAACCAAATGCCTCATCATTTACTGCACTCCTAATATCTTAGGAGCAAGAATTCATACCTGTAGCCTTTGGCTCCTTTTAGGACAATACATTTACTTAAATTCTTATTGACTAGCATGGTTTCTGTTCAGGGCAAGTAAAAACCAGCTACTGACTTTTACAAAACCTGTGAATATATCAGAACTTTTCACAGGAAAAGAAAGCTATTTCTTAACCGATGGATGTAGGAGAGTAGGTAGGGAAGACATAGATCTTCCAGAGTTGTGGGATTCAGAATATTCAGCCACTCTCAGATATTAAAAAAGTTGCAAAATATTTCTCTAGCAGATCGTTTAGAAAGTCTGTAATAGATGCGGATAAGGCTTTTTGCTTTGAATCATCCTGTGAAAATCTGCACTAGTTCAAACACTTGCTCTAAACATCTCAGTTAGGTTCTATTCCCCAAGTTCCCAAAGAGAGTTCCAAAAGCTGCCTTTGAAACTACAAAAACAGGATATCACCATTTTAGTTTCATCTAAACATTAGCTTGTTTTAGTTACAATACTTACAATTCACATTGTTAATGATACAATTTCTTGTTTTGACCTGCTTATTAATAAGGCAGTGTTATTACAGTAGCCTTCCAGAAAATGGTTTAACAAGATTTTTTACCTTCAAGTTCATCAATATAAATTCCATCCAAGAAATCTTTATCAACTCTACTGACTATTAAATATTGATATAGCATATTTCAAGATACGTATTACATGTATTAATACCATTCTGTAATAAATACATTTATATTAAATACAGTTGGAGTTCCTTCACAAATTCAAAATATCTATTATACCACTAGATAACATACTTACTTTGGAAGCTGTCGAAACTCTCCTGAGTAATCTTCATATCTATAGTTAACAACATGCCAGTCTGAATTGTAGGTTTTGATGCACTGTTTCAGTGAAAACCAAATATCAATATTAATTGGAAGAGGATTAACAGCATTCCCTAGACACACACAAAAACCTCTTAAGATATGGCTGTTTATGAACTACTGTGGTTACATTTTGATCTCTGAAAATTCTGTACGCTTCCCTTCTTTGGCAATTACAGTCTAGTACAATACAGCTTTTTGCAACAAGTGATATGTTTCAATAGGATGTTATCATCTGCTAGACATGTATTTTATAAAACCAGAAAATGGTGAATACACTTAGTATCTGGATTAACTATCTTTAGTTGTCTGAAAAGTTAAAGCAGAATTTCACTGCAGCTGAAAACATGACTGAGCCTTTAGAAAACTCAGCATTAAAATGCAGATGCATTACTAAAATAGAATATTCGATCTTGCATATACAGATACAGAGAAATAGATATTTTCCTTAGACTTCTAGTGCAATTAAATTAATATTTAAATTTAAACTACATACTTCCAGCTGTTGAAAAGCAATTATGTGATTAAGCTGTGGACTAGATTACAGGAAATACCATTTTACTCCACCCATATTGCTACAACATAAAAGTACTGATTTATCTAGGCTTTGACTGAAGTAACATAAAATGGACAAAATCTGTTGCCAGAAACCATATGGTACAAAAGTTTACATGTTACACAAATAGACTTACATGTACACAAACATACCATCTAATAACTCAAAAATATTTTCATTATACCACAAAATACAATATTAATACTTGCCAAGCAATTATTTCTGCAGAAGCTCATTAAGCTTTATGAATTACCTATAACACTCCTCCCTCCTTGTCTACCTTCTTCAAATTTATCTTAGAGTTGTTTAGGTTAGGGATTAAGGGTATGTGTCACTGTGGAGAAAACACTTCGAGGTCTGAGGTAGACTCAGCTATTTTGAGCTCCTTTGGTTTTCTTGGAATTACAACAGACATTTACTTGTTTCAGATGTTAGAATATCAGCTTAAAGTATATTAGCAGAAAACCAGTAGGTAGTATAAAAAAAAAGACAGAAACTCTAAACCTTTCATTCCTACAAGGCTTCAACAAGACACTGAATGAAATGCAACATCCCAGTCAGAACCAAGGGAATGCCAACATAAGCAAGCTGTTATGAGAACCTTGAGGTTTGAGGATGTTTCTTCTACATATAGCATACAAACAGAGCAGTCGTAACGAACTTTGGCCTCTACAAGCGTTACAGTTATGAATACCTCTGTTCCAGCAAACTGTGCAAGGTTATTACGAACAAACTAAGAATGACTGGTGTGAAACACTTTATCAGGAAAAACAAGTCACAATGATTTACTCAGATTTACTGTTGCTCCTGATATTATGTAGGGAAATCACCCGTGTTCATCTGGGAAAGCCAAAAGCATAAAGAAGGTGGGGGAGAAGCACCTACAAAATCCAATCATACAAACAAAATAATTCAAAGCTATCCTGTAATCCCTCTTTTCCAGCCACCAATGGAAAAAAATACTAGGTTTTCCTGGAAGTTTTCCCTTAAAATCATTGACAAGTAAATGGCAATAAATATTTAATAATTTTTTCAGGGCTTTTTTCCCTGTTTCTTAAATGGTACATGAAGTAGAAGAAAAACCATTCAGGTATAATATTGCTATTACACACAGTGACAAGCAATTCCAATATTACCTCAGTTACAAACAAGCTTTGAGCTTCCTTCTCTGCATTTTCAGGAACTGTTGAATGAATGTATCGACTCTGCCGTTTCAATAATGCTGTCTGATAAACAACAAGAGCGATTAATGAAACTTGCAACTAAAGGAAAGATGACACATAATGACAACACTCAGTTATATAACTATAACTAAGACAGAAGCTCAGCAGAAAACATACTGTGAATACACTGTTTTAGAACAGCCAATTAATGAGAATTTGCTTTCATTCAAAGATTAGCAATGTGTTTCTTCTTCCACAGCAAGGGCAAGACTGGAATCAGTAAGAAATAGACACCATAGAAAAGTGTTTTCCTCTAGTTTGTTAACATGGGCAAGAAAACACTAGTAAAATAATTCCACCAGGACAACATAACCCCAATATTTTGAAGTCATTAAGGTAGTGTTACTACTACATAGAAAAACTATTAGTCAAGAAAAGTAACAATCCCACACCAAAATAAGAAGAGCAGTTCAACTGCAGATCTCAGCTGACAAAAAATGAGACTTCCACTGTTAAACTGAAGGTTTAGAAAGAAGGCCTGGATCACTGAAGTTTACACTTCAGCCTGTCAAGTCAGAACTTAATCCTGTCCTACGCCAGAGTTCAGAGAGTCATAGAAAGGCTGCCAGAGAGCAGGAAATCTCTCTGTGACCATGAAATTCTGCTTCTCAGACGAACGCTAAAGTAAGCCTTAGGGTACTTTAGATTTGTAAGTGTAAGAGATGAAAACTACAAAATCTTCTGGACCACAAATGAAAATAACTATGCAGCAATAGAAATTATTCTGCACGACGTGGAAAAGAATATCACAGCTTAGGTCATCAGAGATGGTCAAGAGAGTTTGCATGTCCTGGACCTGCAATGCAAGGGAGTTGTGATCCCTCACCTGTCAGATATAGTCCACACATCGCAGCACCAGGAATGATCAGAGAAAAATGTGAAAAGAAAAAACTCTACATATTAACAGTCAAAAAGAAAGGGTACACAAGTATATTACCTTAACTTGTCTCTGTTGAGAGTTTGATCCATAAGGTGATCATTTCTGTCATTACCAAAGCCTCACCCCATTATCTGGGGAGGGCATTTAAAGCTAGAGTATTCAAGCACAGTCAAGTTTTAAAGAAAAACAAACAAACAAACAACAAACTTCTCCCATACTCATGGTCAAGTCATTCTTCTAGTCCAGAATTCTGCTGAAAAGTGACAATGCTAACTGCTTGGGTGGGAGAGGTGGGGAGGTATTAAAAGCAAAAACCACAAAACCAAAAATATTTCATAGGACAAGTAAATATTGCAAAATACAGCTTAAAAAAAAAAAAACCTGCAGGAAGATAATCATTCATATGCTAACAGCATTTAAGAATGAAGTTTTCTGAATTCTAGAAATATATGCCTTATTTCAAACCCCATTGTGTTTAAAGTATTTGTTTTTACAAGCTACAGGAAGAAAGATTATTAAGACTATTAAGCTACCTTATAAGAGCTGAAGGCCAAAATGTCTAGATCTTCTTCTCAGCCTGAAAGTCTATATTTGATAGCAAATTATTTATACTTTATATAATATATAAATAATATAATACATTTTCTATAAGTATGCAGGTAGACTATGCTTTTTTAAAAAATTATTATTATTTTTAAAAAACTCAGAGACTAGGGTGGCATCTTTCCAGGCACTTTTCATAGGAAAGCCATGAACTCATGAATCAAGTCCTACCACTATAGTGGAACTCAGTAAAACTGAGCTAGCAGTACACACTTCTAGAATGTCTGCTGCTGTTTTCCTGCTACATATTTATCAATAAGATAGTAAGGGTTTTCTCTAGTCTTTTACATATAAAAAGATTTTTATCTTAGTACTGTAGCAAGATCAGTGACAAAACAGAAGAATTTTATTCGTCAATTTTGTCCATACTAGTAACTGTCTCAATGCATGCTGCCTGTTTCTCAGCTCATCCATCAGCTGCAGTAGTTCATTACAGAGCCAAGAAATGCAATAAGTAGTACCTTCTGATTTAGAGCAAACTCCTAAAAATAATTACTAAAGCAACAGCACAACAATATTTTAAAATGCAAGCAGGCACACACATATACATTATATTCCAAAAGAAAAATTAGGAAGGAAGGATTGTCTTCTCTCCAAACTTTCTTCACAACTACATTGGTTAAACTGTTTCCTAGAAGTGAAATGTTTCAACTCCCTGGGTTTGAGTTACCATTTGATTTATGGCAGCATCAGGAACTACAGAATGTTTGTCTCATGCTCTCGAAGAAGATAAAAAAACCTTTCAATTACTGTTTGAGAACATGGTAACCGAAAGTTGGGGGTTTTTACCTTCTTTGGGGAAGAGAGCTTTTAACACTAGCCCGGATTCACACACACTACTGAGGCATGCAATTAACAGACTCTTTTACTGATACTACTTTCCAAGTGAGTCCCAGGCACTCAGGGTAGTAACACTATGTGCTGAGGTTTCAGAGAAGGCCACAGCAGAAAGGACATTTCACCAAGTCTCACAGCCAAGGAGTACTTGCTACTCAAAACCTGAAGGAATACCTGATGGAATACGGATAGTGAATCTGTCCACAATCAGCATAGACTGCGACAGATATAGTTTAAGACTTCCAAACTTCTTCTGTCACAAGGTTGTGTTTGCTAGTGAGACACAGCGTTACTTAGGGTTTGGGAATCTACAACCAATTTGAAGCTAGATTTCCCATTTTACTTATCTCAGGCTAGAAGGTGTTTTCATGTTCTTGACAGTTTAGTAAATGGCTCTGTTTCTGAGGTTAAAATATATATATATATATATATATATTTTACTGACATTAAAATTTGACATGCAATTTTCTGAGTCATCCTCATCCCCCTTCCCCGTGCTTTAGGGCAAAGTAATAGCAAGATGGCCAGGGTTCTTACAAGAAACATGCTTGTAGGTGGCACTAAAGAACTGCCAAAGGACAGCCAAGTATTTTGGAGTGGGGTGTCTTAGCACAATGCATACTTAAGTATTTAAAACAAATGTATAACTGTGTAGCTATGGTGGCCTTTTTCCAGGTCACAGGTTATACAAAAGTCTATGCTACAAAGTATGAATCAACAAAATCAGTCTTTAGTTCTATCAAGATAAAAAATAAGCATGTGTAAATTTTTCATATACAAAATATTTAACAAAATTTTTTAAAAAAATCCAAAACCTACACAGAGAAGTAGTTTGCAAAATTATTCACTTCCTTCTGGGAAACAAGGTGCCAACACCTACATTTCCAACCTAAACGGTTCTATGATTTCTATAGCAAAAAATAATGGCAAATCTTAAATTTCCAGCATTTTGTCTGGTGTAGGAAAGTATCTTCCTCAGCAATTCTACACTGAACAACAGGTCCACATGCAGATATTTTAGAGGAAAGGACTATAGTAGATGTAGTTGCAAGACAGAATCCAGCCAACACACAACATTTCCTCAAGTCCATTTCACCTGTCTTCAGACATGTACATTTTGGTTTGTTATTCCTCAGCTTTTGCCTTTCTTCCTCCTGTGTTTTTAACATGGGTGTTTTAGATTTTTCTCTCCATTTTGGAGACATTCAAGTAGTTTATGTTATCTGATAAGGTTCTCTTCCTAACCTGTAAATTTGACAATGTCCACCTAGTGACAGTACTCTTTATTCCATGCAAGTCTCAGCAGCTACAGTGTACAGAGAAAGTACAAAATATTGCTGCTGACATCATATACTCACTGCCGCTGTCTGGTTTAAAAAGTATTTTTTCTCCTTTACACACTCTTTCCAGTGTTGGCTGTTGAATATGACCTAGTAAAATTCCCCCCCCCAACCCACTTCCTCCTCCACATCCCTTTAAGATGCTTGAAATTATGGTTATTAACAGTTGCTTATTCAAAACGTTGAAAAAGGAATAAAAAAAAAAAGCCACTATAGGGTACAAGTGTATACATATAGCAATGCAGGTTATTTATAAAGTCCTGTATCTTACTGATAAATGCAAAATGCAGGAAAAACAGGGAGAAAAGTACAGGGTTTCAATTCAACAGTCACATATCCAGGTGATCCTTACTTTAAATAATGTTACAGAGGCAAATGCTCAAGAAGCAGCAACAGAAATTTTTTTAAGAGTCAATGAAAAAGGTGGCATGCTGCGTGTTAGATCATGCCCTTAAAGCTACTACATGCCAGAAGAGACTTATCAGTTGTACGGAAGTGTCAGAAGCTGCATCATAAGGTAACTTCCAAATTAAATTGAAGCCTTGACTTAGAATAGTTGGTTAAAGACTCAAGAAAAAACACAAAATAGATTTTAAAAGAAAAAAGTTGTAGTGAAATTTGTAGTTATTGTATTTTGACTGGTTTATTTTGTGCTCTCTAAAATGAGGACATTACTCGAACATTTTTTTTTCCCTTGCTTGTTCCTTCTACTCAAGATGTGCCTTCTTGTAGAATGACCTGGGTTTACTTTTATTTCTGCAAAGTTGGCATAATACCTATTTGTCAGAGGTACCTAACTCACATTAACTAAAAGCCAATAGCTTTAAGTGAAAGCGTGCTAAATCCATATGGCTCAAAACCAAAAGTAACAAAGGTGAAACCATGTCTAAGCTAGGCACTAAAATGCCTTCAAAATAACAGTGGGCTAACTTTGTAATGGCATCTTTAATTTAGGTAGGAATGTACCCACATTGTATTTGTTACAAGCAAACTTATCCTGTATTTGGGAAAAATATTTCCTATAAGAATGGAGATGGTACTCAGAAGTTAGGTATTTTGAAACAAAAGCATTTAGATACAATGTGTCTTATTGCAAAGCAATCACTAGTATAGTTTCAGGTTAAGGTTTCTTTTAATAATTTACCAGCTATGCAGTTAATGTTAACATCACCAGTTTCACAGTCATTGAGCATATGATTTTAATGTGATCCACGAAGGTGGTCCGTTTTAAACTAATGCTATTTAGTTACGAAGCCATTTCATTATTGAGTAAATTACTGAAATTCTTGTGACTTGGAATAATTATAAGCCATGAAGAGGCACAAAATTGGATACAAGAGTACTCAATGCATACGGTCATTCAAAGTTATGAAAGAGAAGACTCTTTCTTCTCAGCAAGAGTCTAGAAGAGGTATAACCTTGAATAACTGACAGCACTGGAATTGAGAGTAGTAAGAACATTAATTCGAGATATTCCAATGGGTGGCAGGAAAGTAGTTCTATCACGTTAGTTAAACAAGGACCTTATATGGGGACCATGATAAAAACAAAACAATGACAAAAAAGCAGCTAGAAATGAAGAGGCTACAAAGTGTGAAGGTACTGAAAATTTAGACAGCCCAATTACTAAGAATGAAAGCAAACTCAGCAATGTTAACAGTAAAAAGGATCTCCAAATATGACTGTCCGTATAAATTTGATGAGAATGAATTCACTGATTAGTGAATTCAGTGCAGAAAACTCAGAATTTGAGCCTGTGAAAAGCAACTGAAACAATCTTGAAATGGTAAATTAAAAAACAACCCAATGTATGAAGAGAAAGTTGCTGATAAAGAGCTCTTCTGGAAACTAGAGAAAAGCAAATCTTGCTGTTATTTGGTTATGATGGCATCAAGAAAAATGTAGAAGCTCAAAAGAAAGAAAAAATTTACAAGCCTACTTACTTGGATCTGAAAATCAGCATGAAGCAGGACAAAAAAAAAAAAAAATCACACTTTTCTGAAAAGTAAACGAGCTGCTACCAAACATACATAAAAGGAGAGAAAACAGGATTCATAACCTCGGCTAGCCAAGTTTAAGATGATGGTAAATGGATTTAAGTGGAAATCTGAAAGGTTCACATAACTAGATCAGTTGGCTGAAGAGTAATTCTTCAATCCTTATGAGTTTTCCCAAAGCAAAGCATTTTCTGATGCATCCGTGCTTAAATATTTCTTTGGTAGTGGTCTGAACTTAGAGCTGCTTCTGACAGCATGTTTGGAGAACAGTCATAGCTGAACAGAAGAAGGTGACTTACTGTTTTGGTTTTCTTCCCCTTTCCCTCACTAGGCAGATAACTTTCATTGGGAAAAAGGAAGAAAAGCAAGCTATATGTCATTCAGAGAAGGTAGCTGCTGTGCAAGCTTTCTTTTCTGATATGGACTAACAATTCATAACAGTTTTCCTTTAATATTTAGCTTCTCTGAGGTCGTAAGATTTACAAACTGAATGTGGCACTGACCATGACTATAGAACAAGACATTAAAACACTTGTTACAGAAGTCTTGCTTTTGAATTCCTGCAAGTATTGTTACTAGTTATAGGAAAAAACACACTTAATTAAATTACATTTCAGTTATCTAACTGCATTACCTGAAAAAAAGTTATCCAAATTATGCACATTCGTCTCCAATTTCTCCCAAAATAGCACAAATTCAATAGTGTTATCAATCTGCCTCTCTGAAACTACATAATTTCTTCTGTAATCTACCAAAAATTGTAGAAATGATATCTAGTGCTGAAAAGTAAGTATTTTCTGTGTTGTTTTAAGTGCTAGTTTTAAGGTCAAGCTGGTAACAAAACAACCTTACTTTTAATGTCTTTATAAATTATCAGGGCTTGGCTTCCTCTTTAAGCAAGTGGTTTTTAGATTGTAATCACGAAATTGTAAGCACAAGGAAGAACTTTGTAAAAATAAAAACTAAATGCTCTACAAGGAAATGGCTTGAACAGGTTTTTAGATAATGGTAGGAGTTTCCACCTATAAACTGTTCTAAGCGTGTATACAGGTAGTTCTAAATATTCTAGTTCACTATTTTAAATTCATCTTGTGGGGGATGTGGGCAGTATCAAACATTTGAGCCAAGGCTTACACAAGAGCTGCCCACACATTGTGTGACAGCAACAAGTTCGGAAAAAGGAATAAAAAAAAAAGGTATGTGAAGCAGAATGGCAAATACAGAAAATATGTCACTATTCAAATGATTCAAATGATACTGGCAACCCTACCGAGACTAATGGTTTCAAAACTGTAAATGTGATTATGGGAAACTGCACAGGGTTAAAAGGTTTAACCTGCAAAAAAATAAATAAGCACCATAAGGGATTTCTGTTCTCTGACTTGGTAATATTTTCTTAATACGTTGAATAACAGATTTAAATACATTGTGTTGTTGAAAACAAGCTAGATAGATCAAAGTAGCATTGGAGAGTTGTGTACAATAAAAATATTTGGAGTAAGTTTGTGCCAGCAAATCCTAGAAGGAAATAAAAGTGTAATAGAATAATAATAAAGTTTGATAGTAGAAACCAGTCTTCATATAAATCAAGTATAAAATGAGACTCTGCCAAAGACTATATAGGGGAGACCCAGAAAATGTATTCAGATACTACACTGCTGAGGGATAAAGAAACAGGAAATCTGACTGTATTCCAAACTTGTGACTACCTGAAGGAAATCCTCTGATGTAACACAGGCTTTAATGACTGCCTTAATGAAAATTTGATCATAGAATCCAAACAAAGTAAGACAAAAGGCGTTACAGTTTGTGAACAAAATTCAGTCATTCCCTTTAAAGGACCTTTAAAAGACTCAGAACTATGCGCTATATTCAGTCATATAGGCCTGAGGTTAAGAATTAAAGAAGAGGCCACTTGAAACAGCAGTTAAACACTTCAGATATCCCCTGGACTGCTCAAACAAAATGCCTGAGGATACTCCTGAGAGGTTTGTTTCTTCTCCATTGATAATTCAGAGCTGTTCACCAGAATGACCCCTGGTAATTGAACTAGTCAATTAGATAAGAGTGCGCTTAGCAGAAGTATCCTTGATTTCTCTTGATCTGCAATACTGAAAAGCCACACTGTAGAAGGGGATCCAGCTGATGTAGCCCACACACGCTTTTCAGTCCCAAAGCCAATACCTGGTGTAGGGCATCAGCACGCGTGGTCTAGCATTTGAATGGTAGTATCATTATCTGATGTTCATAAGCAATATGACTTCCTCTTGCAAGAAGTCTTACTGGCAATCCTTCAAAACTTTCACATGTGGCTGAGAACACATGAAGCCCAAACTACTCTCTAAATACCTGTAGCTTGCTAAAACCAAAATTTTTAGCTGAGAGTGGGAAGGCTACAAGTAGAGTTATTCATATAAGAATCAGTAACAACAAAGCACACAGACTATATTAAAAACAGAGTCCATGTGCACTCATGTAAACACTTTAATAGACTAGAGAGAATTCGTGAAAAACTCAACATATGTGTAGTTTATGAGACTTTATATGCCCTTCTGTAGATATACACCAACTCACCAACTTTACCCATGATAAACATAAACTTAGCTTCAACTACTTGGCTGCTTAGGTTTTCAGGTAGGTTTTTTCAGAACAATTCTAAGGTATTCAACTATGACAGTCCCCAGAAGTAGTTAATTTACAGACAGTTCAGATGTCTGCATACTTTTCAAATGTAGGCAGACATTTTGACTGCATGTATGGGCATGTGTGAGAAAGACTTTCCTCACTATTTACACCAACCCCAATCTCTTAAGATGTTCGGTGGTTATCCTAACTGCATCCACAACAAGATTTTAAAAAGTGTATTTAAATAAGCTATTTAATAAACAGAGTTATTTTATAGAAATATTTCAAGATGATCACAGATCTTGTTAAACTCTGGCTTAATCAAGTCAGAGCCCTGTTATGCAGGGGGTATTTTGCCAAAACCCAGTTTTGGCTGCTAACATGTGGCTGAGAGTAAGTGTTTTTATTTGAACAGGTTCATGCCCCTTACTGTTAAGGAGGGGGAAAAAAACCCAAACCAAACAAACCCAAATCAATTTAAGAATTAAAACATGACAAAAAGCAGATGCTTTTTTTGAACAAACATCACACGTTTTCCTACATCAGAAAGAGGGGGAAATACCTAAAAATGACTGATCATCTACTTCAAAAGGCAGTAAAATTGCTGAGTTGCAGAAGTAGACCTTATAATCTGAATGGATGAAGAAATTGTGCTATTTCTTTTCCGGTAACCTGACAGAATAAATCGAGCACTGTAAAGGGACTCATGGCAAAGTTTTTTAATTTTTTTTATAGCTAAAGAGAGTTAAGAAACAAAGAAATGGGAAGTTATCATCTCATGACTACTACCACTAGAAATCTGTCTTTTTTTTTTTTTTTTTTTTTTTTTAAAAAAAAGGGGGGGGGGGGGGGGGGGGGGNTTTTTTTTTTTAAAAAAAAGTGGAGGGGGGGCAGGGGGAGGATTAAATTACCTGAAAGTCATCATAAGGGAACAGTAGCATCTCACGTAAAGCATCATTCAAAATCTGCGTTTTCCTCTGAACGATGACATTTTCGTAGTCTATTGGTTCTATGAGCTTTGGTTTTGCCTAGAAGGAAAAAAAAAAGGAAAATAAATTCAGATATATTGAGGAAAAATTGCAATTGTTGACTCATTTTAAGAAGTTGCTCTGTAAAAAATTGGCAGAATGAGATTTCATCTATATCAAAAACTTACAGTATTCAAAATGCAGACTTTATGTCACACAACACCATGTGGACAAGTGCACCTGATAATTATAGAGACAAGCATGCTGTTTGCCTCAGAAGGAAGAAACAGAACTATTTCTCAAAACACACCAAGTCACAGCTTATCAGAATAATCATGTATGTATTCTCACTGCAAAAAAGATTATAAAGAAATTACTAGTTTCTTATGTTGGTGGTTACCTTTGCTTGATATTGCCCAGAAAGCTCTGATCTGGGTTTAGCAGGGATTAAAACAATTTTAGCTCAAAGCTAAGATTGAGCTTTGTTTTAATTCAGTAGTAACCTGCAGTAGGTGTAGGCTAATTGACATTCCTCATCTATAGTTTTTTCAAAATTCCCATAGGCCATCTCCTTCCTCTTAATTGCTTGAGTAGCTTTCTTCAGTTACTATGCATTGATTCAATATTTAAACCCTATACCCCTGTTAAGGCATTACAGCTGGCTGTGCACAATCAGACCGAGAAAAACCTTCAGCATGCCAAGCATTCTGTTAAGCGGTCAGATGGCAAAGCAGGTTTAGAGAGAGCTCTCGATGAGGCAGCACCACCTCGGAGTGTGCAAACTAATGCAAAGCTGGAGTTACAACCTAGCTTGCACTTTCTGTAACTAAAATTGTGCATCATAGCATCAGACATAAAATTACCTTTTTTTTTTTTTTCCCCCTACAATTGTCAATTAGAAGAGACTTTCCAATTGATACTTTCTTAAGATCAGTGGTACTAATTTCAAAGTAAGGTATATTAAACATAAGAATAGCACCAAGGCCGGCTTATACCATCATTACAGCTAATCAGACAAGATGAGATTTATATATATTTTTGCATAACTTATGTTAATAACCTTTCAATTTCCAGCTGTGCTACAGAGAAGAAATACCTTCATGTCTAGCAGTAACTGCTAGTAATCATTAGTATATTAATAATATTCCTAAGAAACCATACAGGTGTTTTCTTCATCCAAAAGTGAATCAAATAAATTTGTTTTTCAAGGAATTAGGCAAGCTTTAGACAGAGAAAGTTACAAAAGTTTTCAGGTTTAGTTCACAGGCTACTGAAAAGTTACTTGAGATCCCCTCATATCTACAACATGGCAGTTTTACTATTAGGCAAAATACAAGAACATAACAGAGCGTAACAGCTGAAAAGGTCAAAAAAGCAAAATCTGGAAAATAAATCCACCAAAAAATGATCAACAAAATGTAGCTTTGTCAACAAAAACAGCTACCATTTACAGTCACACTGGAAGGATTTACTAAAAATTCATAAGCTATATAACAACATGCTCAGTAGAGACCAACACAGCTAGGACACACAGTGGAAAATGATTACATTGAGCTTGCCATCTTTCTCCTCAGAGATGGAGAGCAGCTATTCAGTTCGCTGTATATCGTACTCCATCACATTTTGAGAGCTTAGCGCCTGAATCACAGCTGCTGCTACATCTTCTCTCGTTTGTGAACATGGCTTATCACAAAGCCAAGAACTAACACCAGTGGCCATGAGAAAAAGCTTAAGCTTATGTTCGTGCACACATCTTGCTGAAGTGGTTGGACCACTTTGACTTAGCTCAGAAAAGCATAAGAGAAGCACGTAAATGCAGTGTAAGAAAAGGTGACATTTTCTCTAACGTACTACTTGCACAAAATATTTTGATTGCAAGAAAACTTCCTGTTAAGTCTGACTGTGAATATTCAGACTGCTGCATAGAATCCCAAACTACTGAAACGGTCTGCTCCAAGCTTCCTTAGTACTCAGAAGGCCAGATGCACCTTCTTCACCCAACTATTTGACGCATTTCCTAGATGCAGGCTCTACCAAAATCACAGGTTGAGCAGTCCCACAATGCCAGATTGTCATAACAAGTTCCGATTCTAAAGCAATACCAGTAACTTCACCTACCCTCTCCAACTCTTCACCAGGGCAATAACTGTCCAGTATAAATTTGCTTCCTTAAGCACATGACAGGGGGATAAAACAGAGTGTGAAGAGCCCCATAAACTTTACTGCTTTTTAAATGAAGTACAGATAACGCCATTCAGAAAGCAAAACACCCTTTGCTCACCCTTCTCCCACTTTCAATGTAAGTAACAGGTCTCTACCTACCTACCCAGGCAAGCAAGATGCTCACCTGTCAGTCACTGAGCTTGACCTCTTGTGCAGTATACTGTTAAATTAAAACAAGGTTTAGAGACTACTACAGTACTATGGCCAAGTCAGTCCATCTGGTCAAGTTGGCCTTTACCATGTGACCATTCCTTCTGAAGAGTTTGCCATGAGAAACGATACGCAACATGCTGCAGTGACAGGTTGATTTGAGCATGGTGCAGGATGCCTGACAAAAATAAATACTCCAAATTAAACTGGGTCTAAGAAATGAGTAGGGGGAAAGACCATTTGAGTTGTGTACACAATCAGTCTCTTCTGTTAGCTAGAGATTTGGCTTCACAATTGGCTTAAATTAATTGAAAGGAGGGCTGACACTAGAAGGACCCTCTCTCTCTTGTAGCACGTTCCTGAGCCTTCTCACACTAGTATCAGCAACTGAACAGTCATATTTTGAGACAGATTAGGAGTGGTCTGGCTTTAGAGGGTTCCTCCCAACCAAGTGAGCTTTTAGCCAGATTGGCTCTCTGAAATGTTGGTCAGATGGCTGCATCACCACTTTTGCCAACAGATGGGAGCTGATGGGACCCTTTCAGAAGCAAGAGAGATTCAGATTACTAAACAGAACGTGAAACTCTGCCCTTATTAAAAGCTGTTGCAAAAGCATTTTTGAATTCTGTTACTCAGCTTCAGTGCAGCTCACAATTTGTAAAATATCTTTAAAAAAAAATTTGTTCAGGCTACATATTTTAATATACTTAAAATGCAAGTTAGGAAGCCTTTTAAAGGAAAGGAAACATATATATGGTCAACACAGTCAGAAGGTTCACGTAGCAGGACATCTAATGTCTGAACTAGCAAGCAGATAAATCACAGCAGCAATTCCACTATCTAGTAGCAAAGGAGAGCTGTCACCTCAAATGGGTAATGGATTTTTATGTGGTGCTGCACATGATCAGCATTTTCATCCTTTTGTCCCTAGTGCTGAAGAGCTACGCTCCATCCTCCTGTTAATTCTCTTGGGAAGGCAACAGGCAACAGACTGGAAGAAAGCTAGCTCTGGCTCCTCTCATTTTACCAGCAAAAACAGAGGAAAAGGATCACTTTTAAAAGCAGTGTAACTAAAATTATTTCATGGGCACACACACACAAAATCACTTCTTTAACACAACTAATTCAAAACCCAAAGATGGATATATTGCAGCTTCAGGAAGCATCCAATTCATTGTAAATGCATGTCTCTACCCTATAGTCACAAAACAGGTCCACCACAACCACAAAACTGATAAAAAAGAATCTTAAAAGAAAATAGGTTTTGCTCACATTTTTCTTAAATGCTGTAAATACAAGATTAAAAAAGAAACCTCCCTCATTAGAAGCTTTTAAAGAATCTAAAGCTCTCTGGAGCTGAGATCCTGAATATACACCTATCCTCTAAGTCAATGGGACATAGGGAGAGTGGTACCAGAAAACCACACCATCTTCCTATTAATCAGTAGAGTACCTGATTTGCAGAAATATCATTTCTGTAAAAATTCATGAAGAATTTTCTTCCCCAAGTTTCTCCAAAGTGTTACTCATTTCTTTCTTAGTCATTTGTCAGATTCAAAAGGAAGAGGATGTTTTATCAGTTTGAACCAGATATGAAAAAAAGAAAACAATAAACAGAACACTGACATTGGCATTTAGCCAAACCTACAACACCACAAGGAAGCAGATTCTTTCTCAAGCGCTTCTTCAGAAAAAAAGATTTTCCGGTCTATTATTTCATGTAATATAAAAGACGTTGGGTAGATACAGTATTGTTGAATATGATTTATGGACCAGCTGACATAGATAAAACTCAGTCTAGTCAAAACTGCAAAATCAAGTTTACAGGCGCTAAAAGTCAGTCTTTTAAACAACGCTTAACTTTACCTATTAATTTGCAACAAACAAGATTTTTATTTCTGTAATCTAAGAAAATGCTAAGAGCATAGAGCTTCATGGGGTCCAGCACTCAAGCTAGCCAATGCCATATATGTAGGAAGATAAAACAGCAAAGCATCTGCCATACCACTTTGATTTTCATCTGTGTATTATAGGTATGGAAACGTATCAGAAATAAGAAGCATTTCAAAACAGCAGTCATGACACCCTCATGGATTTTAATCTGCCAGAATATGGTTTATATATTTGACAAGCAGTGTCAAAAGCCATCAGACAAAAGGAATTTTAAGTTCGGAGTTCAATGATTGCCTACAATGTATATTACAGAAAAAATAATAGAGTACATTTTTTCTTGTATGTTTAAATTGAGACAAACATTATCTTCCTCTTGTCTTCTCACAAAACAAAGGATGGTCAGGTTAAACACACTGAGTATTGCTAGCCTCATGCTACAAAATGTCACTTACCTTATAAAAGCATATTCAGCACATACATCTGCAAATTAACAAGTCCCCATAAAGAGCAGAATGCAGCTACAAGCACTAGCAGGCACCACAGCATGCAAGTTGATAAATGTAAGGTTTACACATTTCTCAACACTGGCTTGAGAGAAGCCACTTTGGACAAACAATAAGATTATTTAATACTAAACATGGGTGACAGCTCCCTGTATCTTACGGTCCCGCAACCACAATAAACTCAAAATAAATTGCCCAGGCTGAGTTGTTTTTTTAATCAACTTAAAAATCCATTCAAAAAACTATACATAACCTAGAGCTTATTCTTAAATAATACATTACTCCTTATCCCCTTTCTTAGGTACGGTTAACTTTGTGATATAAACTTTGGGGCAGTGGGAGAGAATAAGCTGCTATAGGTTTATGTGAAAAACTACCACTATGCATATATTTAAGCAACAAAATGCTTTCATTGCCAAATTCAAAACTTTAAAGTCTAGGACTTGAAGAAATGAAATGGATTGTCACCTGTTTTTGTGCTTACATAAACAGATCAGAAGTGCTTACTGGGGCTACAGACAGACTGAGCCATATAAAGAGTAGACAGTTATACAGGCTTTTTTGCACAGTGTTTCTTTAAAAAACAGTAATTACTTTTCCTCCCCCCCCCAGCCCCAGTTGAACCTGAAAGCCTGAAAACTCCTGTTCTGTTGTTCACCTAAGTCTTCAGGGGGCTGTAACAGAAGAGAACGGGGGTTTCCAAAACTCCATGAACACAGTCTAAATTACAAAGCACTGTGCTTTTATTTATAAGAAGCCATTGATGGTCAAGGTCCATTTAAACACAAGAACACTTTCCAGAGCTCAAACATTTTGATAAGACCTTCTGCATTGCCAGTATTTACCTCAGATTGTTAATATGGATGCAGTTCCGGTTGTTTAATTTCTAGGCTCCTCTGCAATTTGCTTTGCCTTCAGATGCAGAGTAAGCATGCTGTGTTCTATGAAGTTCTGTTATCAGCACAGAAACTTCTAACACTAGAGTCAGACTTGGGCAATGCTCCGCTGGACAGAAGAGCTCAAGGGTCTTACATTTTATACTGCCAGTGTGTTTCCAAGCAGAAGGACAGCCTCCAGAAGTTCCAACTTCCCAGACACATCATCTGATTTGATAAGCAGTTACTACTTCTCACTATCAAAATGCAACTGGACAGCACATTTACTCATTTGGTAACTTCTACAACAGCTAGCACAATAGAAGTTCATCCCAAGTAAGGTTTTGAAGCACCACCCGGAAAACCTAAATGCTTTTTCCATGGGCTCTTCTTGCTTGTTAACCTCAAAAGCAAAGTTATGACATGATCTAATTCAAATCCCAGGAAAACAAGAGAGCACACGTACTAGCACTCTGGCACTGAAAACAGCAGATGACTCCTTTTGTGAACCTACCCACCTCTCCGGGAAAAGTTAATTCAGGCAGAGCCCTCAACCAAATAACATTGTTTCAATATCACATGGAATGCTAAAAGTTATAAATACTCAGTTCCCTCAATACTCTAGCAGACTCTCTGTGAATCACATTTAAAAGAATTAAATGAATACCACAAAAAACTTGTTGCTTCCTTTAAGTCCTGACAGCTGATTCTGTCTCATCTTTATAAAGAATACTCAAAAAACTCGAATGCTAGGTAAATCACATCATAATTGCCCATACAAAAAGACTACATCCACACTTGAAAGAATGTTTTTGGCAACAGTTGATGAGAAGTATTACTAGAGTAAATCAGAAGCTTCCTGTTCCAAACACTTTTGAGGATTGCTATCCAGTACAATTCTAAGGTTTCTAAACCAGAAAACAAGAAGATCTGCCGTGTACATTTTGTTACACCAACTAGCAACGTTATCAGTCTTAATTATTACCTTACTGCACCCTATACCAGTGAGAAAATACCTACTTTCACCGTGGCAGTAAAAATCTACTGCAACATCACAACCCAATGAAATAAAAACGGACTCAAATGTCAGTGTTAAATGAAACATAGCGCCCTACTTTTTGCTTTATGCCTGGCAGTACACTTTGTGCAAAGTGTCCTTGCACCGTTTCATCTAGTTTTCCTCATTAAACTAGACAAAAGCACAAGCAAAAAGGGATATTATACCATCTATAATTATATGCCATATATACGGTTGTCTATATATGTAACAGATTAAGACCAAAATAGCAACTGAAATGACAGTGAAGACATTTTTTTATGTGACCTATGTGGAACTTAAATGCTCTTCCCTTGAAATATTGACCTTTGTTTTGAATGCACCCACTTCGTCTGAAAATGAAAACAAGGTAGGGCAAACACTGGAGGTATATTAATCCATGAACATTAAATTAACTAGTACCTGGAAAATTATAAGGATGTACTTCCTAAATGGTTATAAGTAAATGCAGTAATGTTTTGGGGTTTTTGGTTTTTTTGTTTTGTTTTGTTTTGTTTGGGGGGGTTTTTTGTGGGTTTTGTTTTGTTTTTTTTTTTTTTAAAGTAAGTACATACGCTTGCTGATCAACTGCAGTACTCTTAAGTATCTGCAGAAACAGTAATATCCTCTCGAGTATTCATGAGGGAATAAAAACAGTTCTAAATAAAGTTAAACATTCCAAAGGCAGGAAAGCACACACAAGATTAGCTCATATTGTACTGATGAAAATCTGGACCAGAAATCAGAACACACCCATACAAAAAACCCTCCACATTTTACTAACAACTGCTCTGAATAGAATGAAACTAAAGAAAACAGTGTAAAGGAAAAGAAAATTTGTCTTACTAACACACATGTAAGCCTTCAGTTACATCCAGTAACAATTCCCATAAAGTTACAGATGTGTATTACTAAATATAGATAGCCAAAATGTTTTCGTTCAATTCTTAAATGCGTAGCATGAAGCTCAAATAAGGGGGGGACCATAAATTGATCATCACAGCTCCCACTAACTTCAACCACAGCCAGACAAATAAAGAGGAGACTGTCATCCTTTAATTCAGCAATTAAGTATGAGATGTTACTAAGTAAAACTGGAATTTTAGTAAGAACTATCAAAGCACTTCTTTCTACCGACATATAAGTTATTAGTTTAACAATCCTCCTCTGTTATTTGAAGAGGTTTATTGTCCTAGCCGGAGAGAGTTGGTGGATTCATCACAGCTTGCTTATTATGTTCTCTTGCTGTACTATTAAAATTCCAACAGAACTAAATGTGTAGCGATATAAAAAAAAAAAAAAAAATTCTTATTTGATTACTTCCCCCCACATATAGAAATATTCCCTTTTCCCTCACTGGAAGCTACTTCAAAACTATCAATTCCTAAATAATGTGCATTGAAGGCATTGAAAAATAGATCGTTTAACAGAAGTACACTTAAATTATTTAGACAGTTAGCAGAACACTTAAGTAAAATTTAACCATTACACATACAGCCTTTAGAGATTTCAAATATATTTTAATTGAAAGATATGCTGGGTAGTTAAAAAATAGAGGTGCTAGAATGGACTTTAAAGCATAAGTATTTTTCATGCTAGGTTCAAGGAGCTGTACAACTATGCTAGACAGAAGAGACACTGAAAAGCAGCTAGTATGAAAACCAAATTCCAAAGTCACACGCAGAGAGAACCAAAGATTTGGTAAACCAGAACAGCAAAAAAAAATAATTAAAAAGGCAGACAACACACAATGAATCAAACCTAAATATTAAACACACCTTCTTCACAAGTAAGAATGCTGGAACTTCTCATTAGCATCAGATTAAGCAGTTTTTCACTGGCAGTCAGAACTGGAATTATTAAAGGGAAGAGACAGCTTGTTTAAACAATTCTTACCAGCACTACCACAGGACTCTCCACTTCTACTTCACAAGGACCTGCATCCTTGCTCTGCTGTGGAGACTCTATAATAAGCTCTTTCTTAGGATTTCTGTTTGTTCTTGCCTGCATTCTTTGACTGAAAATACAAGCAGCAGCAAAACCATATGCTTTTTGGCATCAAAGTAATCAACGTGCCAGTGATCCAGTGAAAACAATAGCTTTTTCCCTGACACAAACAGCAGAAAGTACAAAGTAGTCTAACTTCTCAGCTGCAGTTTGCTAAATCTATCATGGTGGGAATGCATGACAGACAAAGGCCAGCCCCTAAGCACGTTGTATTCCTCTGGGGGGGGGAAGGAAAAAAAAAAGGTGGATCCATTTTAATACCTTGAGGTTATGAGTCAAACACAAAAGAGAATGTGCATTTCTAAAATGACCATGTAAAACAGTCCAAGTCTTTTACAGCTGTTATAAAATCAAGGCTTCAATATTTTAAAATATTTTTATTGTCAAATTTAGCCACTTACTGACAACTGGGCCCCTTTAGAAGTATAAAACCCTAGGTGTTACTTTTTTTTTTTTTACATTAATATCCCTTACTCGGGTACTATCAACAGCCAGCCACTAACCAAGTACATTCTCCAGGACGAATGCCCCAAACAGATACAACGCTCTTTTTTGGGAGCAGGGTAGGGATGNGGGGTGGGGGGGGGTGTGGGGGGGCGGGTCTCCCTTGTCTTGTGAACAGTTTTTGTAAGTGTTTCTTGGCCTTGTGATTCAAGGCTACACAGTGCACAGTGGTTAGTATCTTCCATTCCCATCCTTAACTGCAACATAAACTCAAGCCATGCTTCAACATTGCTTTTGTAATCCAATCTACTCTACTATACTGCTACTTACAGATACTGTTCAGCATACACACACTCACAAAATAAGAGGCAGCAATTTTTATTGGGATTGTATCTGTACAATTCTTCAGCGTAACGCAAAGCGATTTTGCATGCAACCTAGTTGACATTTTTGGTAATTCTGAAGGTTTGACTAACCCAGCTCCCCCGTGCAGTAGTTTTAGAATATGATTGCATGCTAAATTCCTCCTGAAAAAAGCAAACTGTGATGAGCAGTTTTCTCCAGTTTTGAGAGGGTTATTTTGGTTTTCCCTTTGTTTCGTCTTAACAGTAATGAGTTGCAACCTCCAAGTGCACAAACCTCAGTGGCTGTATTTACCAAACAAAAACACATCTGAGAGAAAATTCAACTCCTCAGAGAAGCACATCCCTATTTTAGACTCCCTGTCCAGTAGAGCAACCAGACAGCTGTGGAAACTAAGCTACCACCTTCATTCAATCCTCAACTCTGCTCCACTTCTTTGGACAGTTAATTATCTCACTTCAATATAACTGACATCCTAAATTTAACTTGACATGAATTTTTAATCTATTCTCTAATAGAAGAGAAAGTCACCTTAATCTGCAGAAAGCAGATCGAGTTATGGAGAGGCTCAAATATCCCCTTTTATTGCTAGTGTTTTTAAGAAGGCACAACTCAAGCACAGGTTTCTTACCCTTCAGACCTAACATAAGATGTTAATATCCCTCTCTCTTCCCCTTCTCTGTGCTCTCATTCCTGCAATCATGAAATTGAGTCTGACCAAGAGTTTGCCCATCCCATCCACAATGCAAGCACATTTCTACTGAGTGGACTGAAAGAAATTATAAAATTAACTATTAGTCAATACAATAATGATTTACTATGCCTCTGTCTTTTTCTCTAGGAAAAACAAGTTCAATGCATTTGCTTTTTAAGCAGTGTCTCTAATACAGACACTGAACTCCAGAAAACACTCTATAAAGCTTCTTTAAGAGTTAAGAAGGAAACTAGCAGTTTAGTCAATTTTACAAAAACAGACCTTCCTGTGTAAATTAAGGTAGACAATAGTTCAAGAACATGTAGTTACACTTTACTTTTATTTTGCACCAGCCCCTTTTGTTTTCAGAAAACGGAAGTACAGAGCAGCTTAGACTAAATTATACCATTACTTGAGGATGCAGCTGCCAAACAGGAATTTGTTTCATTGAGATGGGCTGAAATTATACTTAACTGCAACCAGAAATGCACAACCTTATTACGCACAAGGCACTCGCAAACACTCACACTAATAAAGACTTTAAAATATTATACACTTTAAATAGTATTTCTTCCGAATAATTTAGCAAAAGGTTCTACTTTTAAAACTACAACATTGTTTTATCCTGATCAGGTACTTCTCTTGAATGCATCGGGATTACTTTAATTTAGTATAAACGTGACTTTCTTTTCCCATCTTTCTCCCTATTCTTCTCAAAACATGATGAAGGACAAAAAGAAGGCCAACAAGCCAAAATTTTTTATAACATCAGTTTAAAAATTACAGAAGTTATTTCTTTCCTACTGAATGGTTAATATAATTTCTAGCTTGCATTTCATTAACACATACATACCATTAGAGGAGGTTCTTTTATTTAACAACAACAAAAGTGTGAAGCAGTACCTCCGGAGCTATATCCTGCATTAAATAGACCTTAATTGCTAAACTGATGTGTTTCCAATGTTTATTTTCTGCTGAGGACTTAGTGATTATCTCAATAATTTAATTCACAGAGAAATACTTGGGGGGGGAGAGATTTTTGTTCACCCAGGCACCACACAGTCAAAAGATGCAAATTACTTTATTAAAGAGGTATATTAAAAAATTTTACCAATAACACATCATGATTCAAAAACCGAAAGATGAAAAACAGGACTCTGACACACTGAAAATTTATCAACTTGTTACGTGACCTGTAGTTTTAAACATTNGGGGGGAAGGAAAAAAAAAAAAGGTGGATCCATTTTAATACCTTGAGGTTATGAGTCAAACACAAAAGAGAATGTGCATTTCTAAAATGACCATGTAAAACAGTCCAAGTCTTTTACAGCTGTTATAAAATCAAGGCTTCAATATTTTAAAATATTTTTATTGTCAAATTTAGCCACTTACTGACAACTGGGCCCCTTTAGAAGTATAAAACCCTAGGTGTTACTTTTTTTTTTTTTACATTAATATCCCTTACTCGGGTACTATCAACAACNAAAAAAAAAGAAAAAAAAAGATACTACTCAATTTGCTGTATCAGGCAGTTACCTCAATAAGGATCAATAGAGAATCCAGGAAAACAATGCACATACAAAGAGAATATCACTGTACAAGAGTTATTTGACTGCATTTCCAACATGGCTGCCAAAATTGCAGGAAATCACTAGCTAAATCAAGACCTATCTGCAAAATAACTCAGATTATTATGGAAACAACACATTTCATCTTTTTACAAACACAGTGGCTTGAAGGACTTCCCATGGTACTTTTAACAACAGTACTTTTCATATGACTTCCAATAGCCAAAAAGTNCATATTAAAAATTTACCTTAACATTAAATTGTCTTCACAGTAAAAATCTTACATACTCTACAAAGATACTAACCCAAAAATAAAATAAAGTTAAAAAATCTCTTTATACCTTCAACTTTTAAGCACTTAACTCTTCAAGTAAACTACCAGTCTCCCTCAGTCTCCTTCCTCACTTGAGCCAGTTAGCTCACTTCTTTCTTGCGCATTATTAATGCTCTCAGCTCACTCCTCCCTCCTCAGAACCCTCCGGCATTGTAGATGTCCATCACTGATCATCCTCCAAAAAAACACTGAGATGACAACGCAAGAAAATCTTCATACTTTTTGACTGAAGTCAATTGGGAGAACTTCAGCTCTCCAGCCACGAAGACCAGCTAGCCATCACTTGCTGCCTTTAGCTTCCATA
>VYXH01002823.1:42018-66390 GCA_013397275.1 Burhinus bistriatus | reverse complement strand
TGCTCCATTAATCGCAACCCTCTGAGTTCTGTCACACAGCCAGCTCTCAATCCACCTCGCTGTCTGTTCATCTAGCCCACACTTCCTCAGTTTCCTAATGAGGATGTTATGGGAGACAGTGCCAAAAGCCTTGCTGAAGTCAAGGTAGATGACGTCTACACGTCTACTGCTCCCCCCTCATCCAGCCAACCAGTTATAACATCATAGAAGGCTATCAGGTTGGTCAAGCATGATTTACCCTTGATAAATCCGTGTTGACCACTTCCAATAACTTCCTGTTCTTCAACGTGTTTGGAGATGACATCCAGAACAAGTTGCTCCATTACCTTCCCAGGGACAGAGGTGAGACTAACCGGCCTGTAGTTCCCTGGGTATTTATAAAATTACATAGGTAAAAAAGTTTTCAGTATTCCCAGTATACCTCGGTGACTCATCCAGCAAATTTGCTGCCCAAACGACAAGTTCCCCACATACATACTCTTAGTCCTTCAGATCACTTTTCACTCCAAGGGTTTGCTTTCCTAATGCACAATACCACATAATGATGAGTAAGTGATAGCAAGGGAACAGGCAACATAGAAGAATTTCCTCTGAACTTCAACGGAAGAAAGGATGACTACCCAGCCTAACTGTAGGAACAGGCTAAAACCTGAGTAGTTTGGTTTAATGGTACTTCTTTTGCTCCAAGTCCCACTTACAATCTGCATCAAGAACACTAAATCTACCAGCTATAATTACAGCCATCAACCTTGTCTCTGTTAGCTATTCTAGGGAAAGAACTGTTGCTTAACCTGTAGCAACTTGGGGGGGGAGGGGAGGAAGGAATAATCCTGCTGTAGGTTTGCATGTCCTGTATATGTGAGAACAGAGGGATTTGGCAACATCATTTACTAAAACCCTACATCTGTTTTATACTCCTTTGTGGCTCTTAAAATTCCTGGCAACTCACAGCATCTCTTAAACAAATAACTTTCAAAAATGAGAAGGATGGATGAATGGAGGTATTTTGATGCTTTGTTTTGTTGGTGGTTTTGGGGTGGGGTTTTTTTTGTTGTTGGTTGGGTTTTGGTTTGGTTTGGGTTTTTAAGGCAGTACCTCATATGAAAATATGGACCCACTTTAGCAGAATGACAAGCACCATTAAAGGCCAATACTTCTTGCTCTCATCTGTAGTAGTAAGATACTCTAGCACTGCCCTCCCACACTTGGCAGTCTGCCTTGCAGCTGTATTAAAGGCATAAAAATTCACATGTCAGTGGAAGATTCCATGTTGCAGCTACACCTATCTTAATATTGCCGAGTTTCGTAAGTGACCAACAGATACGCACTTGCTGTGGAAGAATACATTCACAAGTCCAAGAGAAAGGCTCAGACAGCTGATAGCAGATGGAATACAGCATGCAATCCACCTGGTGATTCCCTGCCATACATATTACATTCAGATGAAATACAAAAAGTCATAAGAAAGTCAGGAAGACTCATTCCTCCTACGGCAAATACTGCCAATGTGTTAACTTGCAGTCCCACCAATAGGGAGTACATTCTCTAGCAAGAAAATCATCCCCAAAAAAAAGAAAAAGAAGAAAAAAAGAAAATAAAGACACAGATATGAGTGTGCTACATATTATGTAACTTCTTGTGTTGTCAAAATTATAACTAAAATATTCCCATTTCACTGACTTGCCTTGGTAAATCAAGAATTAAGCCCATTCTGGAACAGGTAAAAACACAACCCCTCTTTGGAGAGGCATCTCTATATCAAAATGAATCATACAAATCTTAAATTTTGGATTACAGTTAAAATTACTCTCAGAACATTATTTTGAGGGAGAGATTCAAGTAGCCTGGACAGGACAAAGATGCTGAGTGATACCACATAGAAGAGGTCTCCACATTAGTAAGTTGCACTGGTGAAAAAAGATAACACTAACATGTATTACTATTCAAGAAGCTAGAATAAAAAAACTGCCTGCAGCACGAAGTTAAAGGATTCTCCCAGTCAGTGCCTCTATTGGGTTCATAATGTTTTTGTACAACACATTTTTTAAAAGCTGTTTATTTCATGGAATAAGAATTTGGCTAAAGTTGTCAACACCAACATGGCATATGTCATTAATATCCCCCAGCTAGACATTACTATCTGACAGGTAAGATACAGTACCCTAGTTTGGACACTCTTACTCTGTGACAAATACAAAATAAAATAAGTTTAAAATCACAGCGGAGCTAAGTAAAATATAGATTAACTGAAATCTTGTCCATGTCACAGTTTTGCATACTGTTATCTATGAAGTATCAACTTAAGGTGCACTTGTTTGACTCACTGGTGACTGATACATTTCATACCATCTTAGCAGATATCTGACTTCCTTACGGTCCCAGGGGAAAGAAAAAAGAAGAAAAAATAAAAAAGAAATCAGTAGAATTTAGTCAGGATAGGAGACTTCAAGACTAAAATCACACTTCTGCTAAAGGATTTAATTATTGTGCTGACATGCCTCCTTAGAGACAGGACATGTAAAAGCAGACTGACTGCGAGAACAGTATTGGACTAAAGATGGCTTTTTTCTACCTGGACAGTACCTTACAATTATCAGAAACTAACAGGACAGCACAGACACCAAATCAAAGACAAAAAGCAAGTCAAAACCCCAAACTGAACCAGTTCTGTGCCAAGGAAGCCTGAGGTAGGGGTTTTCTCACTGTAACACCAATCTTACAAGACTTTTTCCAGGAGCGATTTGCTCCTTGAGGAGATTGTTAATTCACGCCTTCTTGTCCTTGGGCTGAAGTAAGGGTGCATCTTGGTTTGCCTCTAAACTGAAATACAAACCTGTCTTGGATTTCACACTGCAGAGTTCTAAGAAACAAGAACATTGCAAGAGTGAGCAGTTGGCTCCCAGCTTTACTTTAATTACATTTAATTTCATGACAGAATAGGATACCTGTATCTGTAGACGATTCAAATGAGCATTTCAGGCTGTTCCTAAAGCAAGCGAAAGTATTAATCAGGAAGAAAGAGCAGAGAAGTCAACTCCTTTCTGTGTGTTCACTTAGTCTAGACTCTAGTCTTGAAAGCACCACCCACGCAGCTTCTCCACCACAGAAATCTTCTTTCCATTCCTCAAGATCATATAAGGCTTTAAAGGTTTTTTTTGAGGGTTTGGGGGGTTGGTTTTGGGTTGGTTTTTTTTTTTTATTGTTGTTTGGGATTGTGTTATTGTTTGGGTTGTGGGGCTTTTTTTAACTCCAGAGATTTTGTTTGCTTTCAAAGAAGGATATCCAGCTCCCCCAAGATCCCCTGCTGCTACATTCAAAGGAAACATGTTTTCTACCTGTATGCAACCTAATGCCATACTTTTGGGGTCGGTACCTTTCTGTGCTAGTTCAATGTATATTGTCATGGACAAACAATGACTTATACATGTAGATTTGACCAACTATCCTCAGATTTTATCCTCAGTCTTACAGAATTTTTCATGAAGACTTCCTACACTATGCATGCCAGTGCACTGAGTGCTTGCCAATCGATATCTGTTACTTCTCTAACGTGCATCTTTCAAATAAGTAGATTTGCTGCAGGAACTACGTGTTTGGTAAATGTGTGCTGCAGTTTCGCCTGCTGAGATGGCAGAGGGATGGACATTCGAGCATTCTTCCCAAAGGAGTCTAATGAAAGGTCAAAACAAACAAACAAAAAATCTACAGAAACCATCAGGAGATTTAGCCAAAACTACAAGCCAGCACATAAGACATCAGGTTTTTATTCACCCAAAGTGGTAAGATGGAAGGAGATAAAAGAAGTGCTCTCATTCAAGTGACCCATGAAAAACTATGCAACCGTTAGATGCTGTACTCATACATGTCTGTTTCTTCCTTATTAAGAGGCCTAATGAGGTCTAATGCTCCAGTAGCTGATGAATAAAAGCCACTTCTAACACAGTTACAAGTTGAAGCAAGTTATGAGAGTGAAGTAACAGACTAAGCCATACAAATTATCCGCACACCATTAGAGAATTGCTGCCTAAGCTGTTTAAGCACACTAAAAAAACCAAATTCCACTTACTCAGCAGAATTACTTCCTTAGAACTCTCTCCTTTATATATTTCTACTAAACTTTTCTACTTTAAATAAACAAGTTGATATTAATTTGTTAATTCAGACAGCCTTAATATAAGGCCTTTTAATAAATGAATGTTTTAAGGTTTATTTTTAAACACATCACATCTTAAATCAAGAAAAGTCTTCTTTGAAAAAACATAAACATATAATTTAGTATTATTCTGAAATCAAAATATTTCCAACTTGAATGTCTACTGTGGAGTTATTTCCAGAATGACACAGCTCACTTCTGTCATTTATCAATCTTCCCACATGCACAGACTTCGGTATATCTTAAAGATATCACAGTTTATTAATAAACCAAATGACTCATGAGCAGCACAGAAAGAGCACTCACACAAAAACTCAATAACAGCTAACAATGACATTGCTGTCAAGGCAACAGGTGACACAGACTAAGAAACTGCAGTTACTAAAATATAAGGTTAGAGATTCTGTTTCCAGCAAATATCCAAATCTATCCTATTAAAAGATGGACATACACTATTTCAAAATGCCCTGCATTTCTTCTTGGGAATTGTGTAAGCACAAATTAAGTAACAGTTATTCAAATTAAGGATATTTTCCACATCAGACTTAATAAATTAAAATACTACTTGAAATTATTAGGCCACATCTTGCACACGCTCTAGCTATTAAACTACCCTCAAGTAGGTTTACCAAACTACAAGGTTCTAAAGCTTAATGAAAGAAATGGCAATGTTGAATAGGCCATTAGAAGCAAACTGAGCTGAAAACATATCAAGCATGGAAAGAAAGCAAGTTGTTTTCTGCAATCTTCAGACAAAGAAAAAAAAATGTTGATGTCCCTCAGCCCAATCTGTCTCACTTTGGAATTTTCCAGCTCCTCCACTGGCATTGCTAGCACACTCACCTAGCCTCTTTCTTAACTGAATACTTCAAGGGTCTTATTAGCAAACCCCAAACTTTTAAAATGTTGTTAGTTTTATTGTTACCACATCATTCTCCCTTGCTCATTTTCCATCTTTGTCTACCATCTGAAACATCTGTTCAGACCCTAAACCACACAGTAACAGTTCACTCTTAGGTAGTCATTGGTTATACTATGATTACCAAAAAAAGGAATTTAAATATAAAAGCCATGAAAAAAAACCCTCCTAACTCTAAGATACTGCAGCACAGCAGAAATAACATGTAATATCACGCTGAGAATGGATTTAAAAAAAAAATCATAGGAAAATCAAAACAAAGTAATGTAGATCAAGCATACAAGCCAATATTTTGAAACTGTATCCTTCAACTTACTACAAAATTAAACAAATTAGAACATTTCCTCAATATCTGCAGAAAATAATATGCACTAGGTGGACATTTGGGGAAAATATATTTTCATTAATTCTGATGCAACTTTTAATAGCATCTCAAACTAAATTTATAATCTTTTACAAAAAATAATTTATTTTTATCCATGTGAATGTAAAGACCCTAAGAGATCCTGTGTTCTAGCAAGATAAAATGTATGTGACAGGCTAGAAATGTTCCCAAACATAAGATATAGCATTTTCATTGCAAGTTCGAACGATGTCAGATGGATAGAAATAAACCGTACTCCTGAGAAGACATTCTCACTCAGGCTTTGTTTTATCTTTCCTTCAAACAATCAAAAGAGCTGACCTGCTTAAGATAAAACTTTAATTAGACTTTAGATATAAGCTCCTGGCCTCTGGATTACAGGGTAAATAAAAAAAATGTATGCTAAATCAACTACTTCTGCCTCCTTATTTCTTTACAGAACAGGAGATTTTTCCTTCAAGGAACTACTTTCCAAGAGCTTTCTGTTCACAGGAAATCTTCACAGATTTTCAACACTGGTTTTGCAAGAGAATCAATGTGTTCTTATACTAAAGAACTCTCTGAAATTCACTGGTGTTCTGACAACAGCTCTGTATCAGGAGGTATTTGATCCAAAATAGCTAAATAGCCCAGAGAGCAGGTACAGTCAAAAAGGCAGAGGTAAGAAATCACGGTTCAAATATGTGTTAGAGCACAGACAAACAAATAGGTGAAGCCATACACCCACGCTTGCACCTGTTGCAACAACCACCAAAGGAAAACCCAGGGATGTGACACACTGCCACTCCCTTTTAGTCTTGGCCGTACAGCTTCCTTTCAGAGAAGAGGATTCCTGTCATCTTCAACTCCCTGCATGGCTTCTCAGTGAGAAGCAAAGTAATCTCTCCTCCTGAAAGCAACCTTTCAGAGAGGGAAGAGCTGGCCAAATTAGCTTTAATAGCAAAGCGTACAAATATTATATAATTTAAGAGTTCTATGTATATACTTAGATGAGTTTCATAAAATCACTTGTCACTGTTGCCAGGACTGCCTTATCTTTCCCCCTCTTCCCACGCTTCAGAGAATCCTGTTTTCCACTCTTCAGGGGTGAGTCAGTAACTGCTCCCCAACCTCAGACAACATCTCAGAAAGCGATAGCCAGTGCCAGCTCTTGATTATCAAGAGTGTGACCTTTTAATGAAGTCCCCCCTTTTTTTTTTTGCTTGTAAAATTCTGACTTTTGTTCTAATGGACTACAGCAGTCCAGTACAACGAGCAGGAAGTCATTGACCCCTCAATTCCGCACACTCTTCCATACTAACCTTCAGGTATTTATCCCAGGAAGAAACTTATCTTGATCCACCACTTCCAGTTAAACCAAACTGGAACAAACAAAGCCTCACAGGAAAATCCAAAAAAATAGTATCATTATTTAAAGGCATATAGGAATTTTGGAGTTGAAAAAAAATCCCTAAGTGACAGATGCAGAACTTTGGTTGTAAATGGCAGACTAAGCATATTTTGTGCTTAATCTTGCCAGTTTGCAAACCAATTCTGTAGGGCTAAATTAAAGAGAAATTATTGCTGGAACAATATCACTTGAAACAAAGAAGAAGGAAAAAAAAAAACAATTAAAAAAATTTTCATTGCTACCTCCAAGTTACAATAATTCATATTATATTTTAAAAAAAGTATTTCTAAATTCACTTATCTAACTATACGTAGAATTTAAGGCCAGTAAAGGTGTTAGGTCCTAAATTCAATGCAGTACAAAAGTTATTGAAAGTATTCATTGTCCAGAGTTTAACAAATGTCTAATAACCTTGTGTATAAGGCTAACTTAAAAATGGCTAACAGTGTAAAAAGGCCTCTAACACCTAGAGGAAGCCATTTTATTTTTAATATCAAACCCTATTAAGAATTTATAAGATGCAATACTATCATGAAGGGTAATATACATACTGTAAGTTATTTTAAACTTCTAAAAACAGTTCAGATTATTCCTTTCCTGGAAGCTTATGTGTGTGTATCCATGTATAGAAATACATATGTCTGTGTGCATATATACACACACGTGCGTGTGTATATATATACACACACATAGATACACACATACACACATACCCCCTTTTTCCTTATATTTGAGTTCAGCAAGAAAGGACCTGAACAACAAAGCTTTGTGAAATTTCTAAAGGCTTTCCATAACTGCAATTGCACAGCATGGGTACGCCAGCAGGCACTACAAGCTTGTCAAAATCCAACCAGTTATTTCCATATACCACACCCCTCTTATTCCAACTATCTAGCCAGTGACAAAGCAATTAATCAGCAACCCCAAATTATTTTAAATAAATATTTAAAACCTTAACTAGCCTAATTCTGAAGCAAGCAGTGCACATTAGCTATTGCAATTCCACCCCCTCAAGCCTAAATGCAATAGAACTGACGCACAAACACGTCATTAACCTGGGGGGTACAAGAATACAGTCTCACTTTAAAGCCTGTTTTCTTTGCATCAGACAACACCTAGAAAAGCCTTTGAGAGCAAAGCAGATTCAAAAACAGTTATTACTCCCCGTAACCATTTTTTTTTCTAGAATACTCCTGTATCCCTTTCAGCAAGTTAAACAGAAATAGAATAGTTTCAGAGAAAAAAAGAAAAAAAAAATGTACTCGAATCCATCTGAAAAAAATAAACCTTAAATCCTGGGTTACTGTTTTCCTAACACTGCATTCCTTAGTTTTTCCAAATAACGTAATCATCTGTTGTTCTTCAGTTGAAGTGTCAAATACATTCCAAGAGTATGCTTAGAAAGATCAAACAGCAGACAATCTTCTACAAAAATCCTGTTTATGGACTGCAAATTCTTCAGAGCTATCAATAGGAGTCTAAATGATATAATGAATATAAATCTTAAGCTTTAACATTACAGCTGCATGCACACATGTATTACATGTTACATACATGCATTAACATCCTACAATATCAAGACAAGGTATATTAATGTCTGTACACCGCAGATGTTAAATAAACATGGTATCCTGTTTTTAGTTTAGCTTTCAATTAGCAGATAAAATTATTAATGAAATAAGTTTGTATTTACCAGGGATGAATGAATCAATATTCCTGAATCTTCATTTGGCAAGCTGAATGCTGTGTATTCAAGGGCATTGTTTTCCCCTTGCTGTTTGCAAATATAACCACAGTTTCTCTCAAAAACTGTACGAATGCCTTTAAACAGAACCACACTTGTAGTGCAACCCATTCCAAATCTGTTGAATTTTGCATTTCTAGCAGCCCTGATTGCATTTGCAGAATGTCTTCTTCCTTTGCTCAACTCGAATAATTTTCCTGTGCTTCACAGAAATATTTCTTTGTACCATCTTCATTACGTCCGACATTTAGTATGTTCCTCGACTAGAAACCATCAGCTACTGAAATGCAATCCTATTTGCTTAAGACAAACACTGCCAAAAATCCAGCCGCAGAAGACAAAAAATCAGAGGGTGATGAAAAGCAAAGGATACCTCAGCTGTAGAAGATAGGAGGCTTTCAGCATGTGCTATGCTCCGCAACAGAGATGAAAAGATATTCCAGAGGGTCAGGGAAAGAGCTCCTGTATTTCAGAGATCCTTAGAACATAATGAAAGATGAAAGGAAACTGCAAAGATACTGCTGCAGTTTCTGCTGCCAGCCACAAAGAATCCTCATCTGCTGCAAAAAAGCACTCTCCCAGAATGCTTAGCATAGAGTTCGTACTGGCAAACATTTCTCTGCTTGACCTATATGTGCTTTTTAGTGTTTAAAACAAAAAACTTCAAAATAAAAAACTCAAAATATGAGGGAAAATTCTTAAATCACTGCTGCTACAGAAAAAAACCCAACGTGTTATGTAAACCTACTTCAATCAAATCTATATGTTATCAGCATGCTATTATCAGTTCAGGCAAACCACAAGGGAGCTGAAGGCTGCCTTTACTTTTTCCATTCTTCCTCACATGCAAAGTGATCAGTCAATTCCCACCTGCCAGAAACTGACTTTATCTAGTCCTTGATTGCAAATAGTCAATAGTCATTTTAAAAAAAAATAAAAAAAATTAAAAGGAAAAAAAAGAACTCAGCTGACTATCTAGTTCAGATCAACGTCCACATCTAAAACAAAATTACAGAATGAAATTTATGTTGAATCACACCTGTACTGATTGAATTTATCACTACGGGATTCTAGTCCACATACTGTACTGGTATCTGTTGTAAAAGTACATAAATATTTTTAACTGACACTGAGAGGAAGTGTTAAATTTTTTAAACTACTTTTGAAGGCAAGGAATTTGCAAAAAATAACTGTCCCAATCCACATCATAACAGTATCAATCACCCTGTCAGAGACTGCTCATTAGTTTTATATTTCTGCTAAACTGAAAGCACTGAGATGTATTTACCTATTTACCTACCAAATTGTAAAACTGGATGAAAGAGTGAACGTACAAACTCAAAATTGTTGCAATGGAGTTAAAACAAGCTAAATTAAGAGGACTGAAGAGATGCAAGAAAGGAAGGAATAAACAGATTAATTATGTCAGCTACAGATTTGCCCCCATGCAAATTAACTTATCTCAAGGAAATACTTGCATGCTTTAATGAGACATTCAGAAGAAATATTGAAGATTTATTAGGATTTTTCCCTAACATCTGGCTAGTTAATACTCTCAGTATGCTGCTCATTACATTTCTAACCTAAATACACCATAACAACATGCAGACACATTGACTTAAAAAAAAATTAAAAAATCAATATTTGACAGTGATCCAAGTAGTTCCTGCCAGTCTCATATTCTCAAAGGCAGCAGTTAGCACATTCCATATATTGTAGGAAATACAAATTGTGTTAAGCAGTTCTGTTAACAAGGAATAGCTTTTTGGGCGGGGAGAATAAGGAAGGTAATGGTGAAGAATTTGGCATAAATTCTACTCTGAAGGACAAAGATACTTCAAACATAACCATGAACCTTGCACAGCAATGTCTCTGTATCTTTTTGCGTCAATCTGT
This sequence comes from Burhinus bistriatus, assembly GCA_013397275.1. Taxonomy (NCBI): domain Eukaryota; kingdom Metazoa; phylum Chordata; class Aves; order Charadriiformes; family Burhinidae; genus Burhinus; species Burhinus bistriatus. Next base: position 55,924 of record VYXH01002823.1, on the reverse strand, counting down.
CCTGCCCTCTTTGAAAACAAGAAGCAGGTCAGTGAGGGGAACACTCTGCTCCATTCACTAAGGTTGGATAAAGACGTCCTTGCAAACGTGTGAGGAAAAACAGTCATAGGAATTACCATGGAAGGTATCCCCAAAAAAGACATTCAAGTTAACTGTTTCTAGTGCAGAAGCCCACTTCATTCCCATCTGGAATGTAGGATTATAGAGACCTGACAAAGTTCAGGTTCCAAATGTGATATTATAAGATCATTAAAAGAAAGCATTGTTTAGAGGGTTTTCCATGCAATTTCAGAGACTTCGTAATAGGAAATGTTTCACGGGGGGAAATACCTCATGCCTTAAGAGAGTATGAGAAAAATGTCAGTTTGCAACAAATTATCATGCACTAGACAGTTCCTTCAAATGCCTAGAAAATGACCTCACTTTTAAAGCACTAGGTAGGATGTGGAGAAACAGGAAGACAAAGAGATTTCATTTGGAAAAACAAACACATGACAGAATCGTAGACTAAGTCAGGTTGGAAATGACCCTGGGAGGTGCTTTAATTCAAAACCAATTAAGAGCAAATTTAATTGTAGACTGTATCTTGAATAAATTTAGCATGGTGTTTCTACACTATTTTAGAAAAGGCAACCGAAACTGACTTGGATCAACACAGTGGTAACAACAATGACATAAGAAGTATTTCAAATAGAACTTGAAAGGGAGATAAATACAGGGACATGAGGGTTGGGAAGAAACCACAGGACAAGGAGCTTGACTAGATGCTTAAATATTAATATTATGAGAAATCTGAATAGTATGCAATGTAAAACAGTTTGCCAACAAGCAGACTTTTTCCTAAGACATTAATTTGGTGCAAAGTGGAAGTTTCCAGCTTCACTAAGGAGATTCCTGCAATTGCAATGAGCAACAACACTGCACAAGCCGTGAACATCCAGACAGAAATGTGACACAATGTAATATTATCCATTACAATATTACATCTCAAAGTGAAATGGGAGGCTGGAAAAATTCTTGTAAAGGTCTGACAGAACTTTCTCCACCAACTGAAGACAGCTAAAAGATAGCCTAAGGTAGGTAAAACTCTTAATCCAATGGTTTTTTTTTTTTTTTAAAAAAAAAAAAAAAAAAAAGAACGAAAAAGCAATATAAGAACAAGCCCGGACTGTACATCGTATGAGCAGCAAGCTAGACATTGCAAACTGCCTCTAGCTGAGCCTGCATTATGAAAAAGGTCTTCTTCCATAAGGAAGAGTGGAGGGGAGGAAAGGAAGTCTGTAAAGAGACATCACTAATGCCTGTCTTCTCTTGGTTTGTGGACAAGGGTCTGCACCAGAAAGCATGCAGACTTACAAAGAGCTATTTGAGTTAGCATATATTGCAAATATTACATCCGTAAGCCAAACCTTCTGTTTAGATGGGGAGCAACAACCTCCTCCTTGTTATATACTATATTGAATCTGTACCGACTGCACTATGAGATTCCTGAAGACAAAAAGAGTAATTACTTGTGTTAGCTCCAAGTTATTCACAATCATACCTTTTTCAGATGTGCTCTCTTGGACAGGTAATAAAAAAGAAGCTCTAGTTCCTCTCCAAAGTGTAGCCAGCAGGAGTAGGGAAGTGATCGTGCCCCCGTACTCAGCGCTGGTGAGGCTGCAGCTCGAGGGCTGCGTTCAGTTTTGGGCACCACAGTACAGGAGGGACATTGAGGTGCTGGAGGGTGTCCAGAGAAGGGCAAAAAAGCTGGTGAGGGGTCTGAAGAACATGTCTTATGAGGAGTGGCTGAAGGAATTAGGATTGTTTAGTCTGGAGAAGAGAAGGTTGAGAGGAGACCTTATTGCTCTCTACAACTACCTGAAAGGAGGTTGTAGTGAGATGGGAGCTGGTCTCTTCTCCCAAGTAACTAGCAATAGGACAAGAGGAAATGGGTTCAAGTTGCGCCAGGGGAGGTTTAGGCTAGACATTAGGAAAAAAAATTTTCACTGAAAGAGTTATCAAGCATTGGAACAGGCTGCCCAGGGAGGTGGTTGAGTCTCCATCCCTAGAGGTGTTTAAAAGTCATGTAGATGTGGCGCTTAGAGACAGGGTTTAGTGGCGGACCTGGTAGAGTAGGGTCAATGGTTGGACTGGATGATCTTAAAGGTCTTTTCCAACCTAAACGATTCTATGAATTGCTTTAAGGATCTAATCACCAGTCCTCCTCTGACTACAGTAAATGCCTAATAATCATTTTTCACTTGGGAACTGGGGGACTTCAAATCAACATGTTAAGCAACACTTTCACAACCAAATGAGTTCCAACAAGCATAATCACATGGGTACAAAATAAACATGTGTGCTAGAAAACAGATAGTTCTAACCAATGCTTACAAGTTTCCATTTGACATTGGTTAACATTTACGAAAGTAGAAGTCTTTAGGGAATCATTACCTGGGTTGATTTAAAATCTTCAGGGGATCCTATAAAAGTCTCACTAACAAAGTGAGATCTTATTAGAGGCACCCAGACAGAAATTGAAGAGTTGAGAGAATACAGATCAAACTAGGGAGATCTTCCAATTGAGTGTGTTACTAGTAAACAACATGGACACTCTGTCTTCAGACATGACACCACTAAAGGAAAACATTTCATAAAGACACAGGCCCGTATCTGCAAGACGACATACTTCATGCAGGATTCAAGCATCTAGGTCCTAGTATAAGAGCCACAAAAATATCCCTAATCTCTTAAAACATTAGAAGTAGGTACTTACATTTTAACTACACAGTTGTCCTTGATACTTAACATGTCCAAATTGATGCCATGTTGACAGGAGTGAACATCTGGTTCCTTAGAGATCTTAACACATCCTTACTGAATTCAGCTTTTCACAAAACATGACAGTATTTGTAGGTGGAGCACTACCTTCCATCTGGCAGCTGCCTGTATATCAGCTCAGAATGCTAGAAATGTGGGCCTAAAGCCTCCTCAGCCCAAAGAGATTAAAACCAACATCACTTATCACTCTTTGGAGTGCCTTAACAACCACACTATAGTGTATCAAAGCCAATGTACTTGCTTCTCCTGATAAAGCTGTGCTGCAGGAAAGAACTGAAGATCCAATAGCCCTGCAAGAGGGAAAAGAAGTGTATATACAACAGCTCATACTTAATAGGAATATTCCTAAAGAAGAGGAAGAAGAAAATGCAGGTGCTGGTTCCTGTTGCAAGGACTGTTTCTGCAATGATTGTTTCATGCAGATTTCATCAAAGAGCTTTCTCAGGTAATTGTCTTCAAGAACCCATGTTTTTTCAGAAAGAAGAAGAAACTGTGCTACAAGCTGCTTTGTGGTCACAACAATGAGTTTTACTCTTAACACAGAGTAAAACTCTTAAGCACCCAATTTGTCAAAGCTAGCGCAGAGTGTCTGTTTGGATATGGATTATTCTTAGTAACCCTCATATCCACTTTCCAGAATGGCAAGAAGGAAAATATGGCGACCTACAGGCTGGTCAGGTTCATTCCAGTTTCCAGGAAAATTATAACGCTAACCCTCCTGGAAGCCATTTCCTGACATATAAAGAATAAGAAGGTACTTTGAAGTAGACAACATGGATTTACTACGGACAAATTATGCCTGACCAACCCATCTGCCTTCTGTGATGAGCTGGTTGGCTCTATGGACAAGGAGATAGCAATGGACATTGAATAATGTTAGTAAAACAAGGCCTCTGACACAGTCTCCCATAGCATCCTTGTAGCCAAATTAAGCAGATGTGAGTGGATAAGGATGACATTCTGTTGGACAGCAAGTTGAACATGCTGAGCAGGCTTTTCAGTACAAGAAAGATACTGACATATTGGACTGAGTCTAATGGAGGGCCATCATGATGGTTTAGGGGCTGCAGCATATGATGGATGAGAAAAATCTAAGAAACCTCGGATAGTTCAGCCTTAAGTGAAGGCTAAAGGGAGATCTTATTGCTCTTTGCAACCACCTAATGGGAAAGTAGAGAGAGGATAGAGCCACACTCTTACTGAAGGTACAGTCATAGGACAAGGGGCAACAGACATAGACTATTCCATTTGCATAAAAGGACTTTTTGTTTGTTTGGTTTTTTGGGGTTTTTTTGTGTGTGTTTTTTTGTGTGTGTTTTTTTGTGTGTGTTTTTTTGTGTGTTTTGTTTTGTTTTGTTTTGTTTTGTTTTTAAACCATGAGTGTTGTCAACTACTGGGGTTAAAGTATTTCCATCTTTGTGGATATTAAAACCAGATTGGCATAGTCTCTGAGCAACCTGCTCTAACCAGATCTGTTCTGAGCAGGGGATGGCATTAGGTGACTTCCAGAGGTTTTCCTTTCAACCTGTACTTTTCCATGATTCTGTGGCATTACATTGGGTAGCCACACACTAACCACAGAGACAGAGAAGGATAAAAGATCCAAGAGAATTCCATCCTTCAGAAGAAAGCCGGTATGATTACTCCGTGAGGTAGTCTTGAGAATAGTATGCTTGGATTCCCATGTTATTTTGACCAAGAATCTACATAATCAGCAAGGCCCTGAGAAGAGATTTGCATCCAACAGAAACAAAAAACTACTGTGACATTAGAAATACTAAGTATACCATCAGGCTGAAGACCAGAGGCAGTTTACCATTCACATGAGATGCCCCTAATGCCAAAGATCGTATCAAAAGTAAAAAATAATGCTTATGAAAATTGGAGCAAGATGTAGTTCTGCCTTACCTAGTCAAAGAAGCTGTCATAGCTGGCTAATATCACAAGTTTATTTTAATCAACAAACAAGGGAATGTTTGTGTCTATTATGTTGTTTATACATTTAGAGAAGTGGGAAGGAGGTATACATGATGCAACACAAGAAATGCTATTTCAGAGATTTTAATCTTGCATACATAGTATTATGTATGTGCTGATGGAGAGATGGCCACAAATTTTAAACCCTGCTAGTTACGAATCACTAAATATCTTAGCGAATAGTTTAGGTCACATAATTGATGGCTGCAAGAAGGTCAGTCTTCTCACAAGTCCATTTTTACATGAATAACAATATATTTTCATCCACAGATGAGCACTGGGAGCTGCCAGTAAAGCACTCGCCTTAAGTTCACACTTAATTCAAGTATACCTTGAGCACAGACATACCAAGAGTAACTTGAAGAACTTCAGGAAGTTGGCCAAGTCAATCTAAACTGAACAGATGAACATTTATTTTTAACCATGAGACAGAAAACATCTAGCCCTTTTAAATGTTTTACATTTCAAGCCATAACATAGGATTTCTACTATTGAAATATGCTCACTGGACTCCATCTAGTGGTCACATAACTTTCAGCTTTCGGAAGTTGAAGTGATTATTCTGGACTCTTAAATAACTAATAACAGAAATTTATTTTTATTAGAGAGCTACAGAACAAGTCAGTAATTATAGGATATCCTTTTCAGAAACACTGATGAAACCATGCCAGAATAAATAATGGTCAACAGTACAGTAGACTAGGAAAAAAAAAAAGTTAAAACCCAGTTTTTCAGCAACCTTATTGTGTTCAGGAAGAGCAGCAGAAACTTCAGGGCTCATAGATCCTTTTATACTTTTAATCCTTCTATGGAGGTTATTCAGATTCAGGTCTTTCTCCTTCCCGTTATTCCTAGTTCAGTCAGGAACAAGTTCCAACTTCCCCTCCCGCAGACCACTACCTGCCAAAATATTACGCTGGAAGTATTGTCCCTTGAACTTTACCAGCAAGACTGTATACAGCAGGATTTTTTTTTTTTTTCCCTATTAGAAACCTCATATTCCATGTGAGGAACAACTTACTGGATCATGGTGTACACTCTGGCTGGGAAGAAATGAATATACATTATTGAGCCATCTAAGGCCATATACAACACCAGGCAAATAAGTCCAAGGTGATAACAAGCCTGGCAAGCAAGAATCCCAAGATAATTTCTTAAGGAAACTAGTAATGGCATCCCTCAAATTATTATGATGTGTGTCACCTCTTCACTAACCTGAATGCTCTTTTTAGAGTCACTGACGTTTGAGGTCCAACATGAATTTAAAATACCTCTTGGGCTAAAAACAGTAAGAGTGAAGCCTCCTCAAACATTCCTTAAAGGCAAACATACCACTAATTTTCAGCTAAACCACCTACTAAATCAGATGACATTACATTGCACAAGTATTAGTGCCAGCACAAGTGGGTGCAAATATGCCTGGCAGAAAGAAGTCTGAAATACCACTTGTTATCATCACTGTACTGGGGCAAGTGAAGAATGGGCCAGATCAGGTGACTTTCAATTTTATTTTCACAAAGCTTCAGTTCTGTATTATTCTATTGCTTGGCTATAGTCACTTACAGCCATGCCTACAAACGAGCCTAGAAAGGCATCAAGCGAAGTGCAAGCAGATTCTCTGTCAGTGCCAGGGTGAAGTACAGTACTTCTTCTGAAACCAAAGGATATAAAGACCATTACGCAACATTAAAGAACAAAGAGTACTCAATAGCATTGACAATGCAATAAAACTGCAAAACGGATGACTACCTTTCCATTACCTTAAAACCAAAGCCTCTTGTCTATACGTTAATATCCACAATGCTAGCTAGCATTATCCATTCAACTTTTTATTTCTTCACAAACTTGTTAAAATGAGACCAAGAGCTATCTTACTAGCCTTTGCCTCTCCCACTGAGAACACCCAGCTCTTTCTGTGGAGCTTCTATTTTTCTTATTCAGTATGTTTCACTACTCCTTTCAGCATATGACGGGCAGCTGTGCCTTGGGCAACCAATAAGGTAGCAAGATCATATATCTTAATGTCAAACCACAAGCATCCAAAGGCAGTGGAGGCTCTGGACTTGCAAGCTGAAACCAAATTAAATGTCTACAAACTCAGGTACATTGAATTCCAGGCTCCTAAAACCAACTACATTTCACTTATGATAACACAAAAATTGTAATGTTTTACATCCTGCACTGATGTAACCAGGCATTTAAATGCTTTCTCTACTTAAAATTATGCAAGCATTGTCCATTCTGAGTATAATGTGTAGTCACTCTTTGTTGGGGGATTAATTTTATAGTAGTAAAAATATAAACACCTATCTTATCTCTGAATTCACCAGATACTCCTTCCCATCCACAGAGTACCTGGAAGTACTAAAAGCATTTTAGTCTGTGCCTCAAATTTAATGGGAATGGGCCTTTTTACTCAGAGAGGGTCCCAAACCAAAGCTTGGCCTGGGCTCAGAGGATTAAAACTAGAATTCCAGATAAGGCCTTGATTTACACTGACACCACAAAACCACAGGGGCTGGAAGGGACTTCTGGAGATCATCTAGTCCAAGCCCCCTGCCAGAGCAGGGATACCTAGAGCAGGTTGTACAGGATGGCGTCCACGCGGGTTTTGAATGTCTCCAGAGTCGGAGACTCCACCACCTCTCTGGCCAGCCTGTTCCAGTGCTCTGCCACCCTCAAAGTCAAGAAGTTCCTCCTCCTGTTTAGACGGAACTTCCTATGGTCAAGTTTGTGCCCATTACCTCTTGTCCTATCACTGGGCACCACTGCAAAAAGACTGGTCCCATCCTCCCGGCACCCTCCCTTTAAACCAGCCTGCAATCTGCTTCCTTCCTCAGCACACAGAGCTAAGATTACTTTGTTCTTAAAAAGCAAACTAACACCTTAGAGAACAAGTACACAGCTGAGTCCAGTTCTGGACTCCCCAGCACAAGAAAGCCGTGGATGTACTGGAGAGAGTCCAGCGAAGGGCCACAAAGATGATGAAGGTACCAGAGCATCTCTCCTATGAGGAGAGGCTGAGAGCTGGGACTGTTCAGCCTGGAGAAGAGAAGGCTCAGGAGGATCTCATCAATGTATATAAATACCTGAAGGGAGGGTGCAAAGAGGACAGAGCCAGGCTCCGCTCAGTGCTGCCCAGTCACAGGACATGAGGCAATGGACACAAACTGAAACACAGGAGGTTCCCTCTGAACATCAGGAAACACTTTTTCCACTGTGAGGGTGACTGAACACTGGCAGAGGTCACCCAGGGAGGTTGTGGAGTGGGATATGCATTTTTAAGTGTATTGGACAAGATCTTCAATATGGGGAAAAAAATAATCATGTAATTGTGGAAATACCCAAGTCTAAATTCAGGTGTAATGACTTCTACTTCCACTGAGATACAAATACACGATTCTGATAGCGTATTAAAGGGCATGAGTAGGAGGAAGAGAGGAAAGAGAAGGTATGCTGTGGTATTCCATGCTGCATGAGAACTGCTGCCACTATAGACTGAAAACCCAATCCAGCATCACCCTACACCTGACATTTGCTGTATTAATGTCCCAGTTTGAGCAACACAGGACTAATTTATTTTCTAATGCTTGGGAAAACTGTACTTTCAGAAGACTCTAGTGTCTCAATTTGTGAAAATATTTACTTTATAGTTAGCTATGGTGTGAGGGTTTCAAGGTCTCAGTGTTTTCAAGCTTGCCAGGTGCAGGGATGGGGAGGAGCAAGACTTGGGCACTTGACCCAAGCTGGCCAACAGGATTATTTCATACCATCAACGTCACATTCAATATAAATGAGAAAGTTTGCTGCAAAGTTCTCTCTCCCTTGATGGCGGTGATCCAGAGAACTTCTTGCCCTGGTGCCAGACCCCTGAGGCTTTCCCTTCCTCCCAAAGCTGTAGCACTCATAGTGTCCGACATTTACTGTCCACTGCTGGGAGTGCACAGCTTCCTACTGATATAATTGGCTGAGTATAATTCTTGTATATTTTATATTGGTATCGGGATCAATATTGGTTCTTTAGTGTTATTAATGTTAATTATCTAGTCTTATTCTATTAAATCTGCTTATATTTCAACACCCGGGTTTCCTTGTTTTTTCCCCCATTCCCCTTCCCGGGTGGGGAGGGGTCACTGGGTGATAGAATAATTGTCTAAACAACAATAAATTGTAGTGGGTTTCTCAAACCATAACAATTAGAAACAACTATTTTTAAAGCACTTACTCCTCTATGTTAAACATAACTATCCTTATCTAGTGGCATAGAAAAAGTTGCAGAAAATAACAAAGAAATAAGGTGCAGCTAACAAGAATGATCTAACATTGTTGAATGGTTAAATGTATTTTTGTCCACACAGAAATTCAGCTGTCCTGTACTTTCGCCCTCACATTGCCTTTCTGAACAAGAAGCTTACTGACATTTAAAATTCAAATAAGTTTAATGGTATTTATTAATAGAAACTTTAGTACTATAGTCCAGCCTCTGAATCTTCACAGCCACAGAAATATCTATCATGCTCAGTAAGTCCTCTTAGCATTATCAGACTTGCCAGCAATAACACATAGTTTTCTTACTAGTATTTTGTATCCAATCAAAAAGGGGTTTATATGCCCTTTGCTAAAATAAAATTAGCACCTTTACCAAAAAGATCTTATTCTCTGCCAATTTTTATTTCCTTTAGGAAAGGTAACCATAAACTAAATGACTTTTTCACAGTTGAGTATCAGGTTTCCCCCCCTCCAAGTAAAGAGAAAGTTCAACAGTTCACAGAGTGACTGAGTAAGCATTACCATCTGCATTGAGTTCCTCCAAGATGAGATGTGTTAGAATGACGTTCATTGTCAGCAGTGATTTTTTTCTTTTAAAATCTTGAGTGTCAGTTCTCATCTCCCTGCTTTCACTCATCCATTCAAAACAATTTGCTTCTTCCAAATTTCCTATGTAAACAATTTCATATTCCATTTACAGAAAGCTCAAGCTTTATCCATGTTTCCAACTCTTCTATACTCATCAGCTCTGAAAGATCCTAGTCCTCCCTCATCCCTTCAGCATCACATACCACTTTTGAATTCATACTTTCCTAAAGCAAGCAGTCAACTATCTCTCTCTACACAAACATTGCAATTGAAATCTCACAGTTAATGAGGTTCCAAATACTCCATTCATCATATACAGAGAAGCGTCTCTGCAGAAAAGCACACAAGCCCTCTGTGCACAGGGCGTATGAAAGGATACACAAACCAGAAAGTAAAATACCAAACCAAAAATCAATACTACATAATCCTCCCAGTAACTGTATTCTTGGGAAAACACTACATTAAAAACAGTGTAAAAATATAGCATTTGAGTGCACCTATCCATCTTTTTTATGGAGTTGAGATTCACAGAAAGCAGAGATCAGGATTGGAAAGACAAAGTTGACATCATGTTAAAAATCAAGAATAAGTCTTTAAAAAAGAAGAAAGAACATCAATGAGTTTGAGATCAAAGACTTGTTAGAAGATCCAAGCATTGTATTTATGATATACAGATTTTCCCCCACATCAGAAAAGCTGAATTTCTCCAGGAGCTTTAGAACAACAGCTCTACCAGGTACCTGAAGTTAACATATAAAGCCCAAGACTGTATTAAGATACAATGATTTCAGCCTTCAAATACTCAAACCTATTTTATTTGTCCACATCAAAAAGGAGAACTGCACAGAACAACCTGGGAATCACTCAGATTTCATCCTGTTTTCCCGTATCTCGAGTTTCTTCTGTACAATCTTAAATTCAACATAGGGAAAACAAATTTTGCTGTGTTATTTGGTATATTCAAACATTTTCATTATCTGCATATTTGATATGGGCATTTTATTGACAGCTTGGCAAAAGCAGACCAACTCTGGCATGCCAAACATTCTCGTAATTGCTTATTATCCTTAAGTGTCAGCTTAATTTAATATAGGGTAGAATGCATTGTTTTGTCACTGAGGTAATTTATCACTAACATATCATTGAAGACACCACAAACCCCTCCTGAAGTCCTACCGATCTCTATACAACACACTTTGGGTAACTCACCACCACTTAAAGAGACCATTTCCAACTATGCATAATACTAAAATTGCATTGAAAACCGCTCTTGGTAAGATTTCTGGTTTAAGAGACAGACGTGTCATGCCCATAGTCTTCCTCCCCAGACATAAATGTATTTGGGTGGCCAGAGGCATCACATCAAGTCACGTGGCTAGTCTGAAGTCAAAACAACATCAACAATGCACAAGACAATATTCAGCAAGGATGCTACTGTCAAGCAGATAATAGCAAAAACTGAACCCAAATAATCAAGATATATATTATGTGCTTTATACCGCAGTGAAAAGCTGATTGCCCAATAAGTTTTCAGTTCAGCCAACCAAAGTGTACTTCTTGGTTCAGCAAACTAAATCTAACAGAAAGAACGTATGAGATGTCAAATGCTGACAAGATAGCTTTCTTCATTCTGTGATGAAAACTAGCTTGGCTAACCACATCTGCTCAATGTTTTTTTACTACTCAGTCAAGTTATTTAGTCTGTCAGTCAGCTGAAAATCTCTGGCTTTTAGTTCCAATGAAAAGCCACGTGAAAATTTAAGATATACCATGCTATCCTACTGACATGCTGTTTTCAATCCTCCTTCATCAGTATGATCCCGAGAACATTAGCAGAAAAGACAAGCATATTTTAGAAATGTGATCTACTAAACCTCATTTGAAGATGGGAAATGTCACACACACACCCCTTTTTTTTTTTAAAGCCTAGCAATACATTGCTGATGGTAAAAATGGATGGAACTGTTAAACAATAGCCATGATAACAAGTTAGAGAATCTATACAACCTCAGAGGTATTAACTGTTCACTTGTATCTGCTACTGCAAGTAACGACTGGATGATTTGCATCACTGCTCAGTACATTCTGCTGCGGAGATGTACAGTCAGAAGCGGTATTTGTTTGCACATATCTGGACAGATCACCCATGAAGAACTGCTAGTTTGAATTCATTCTTTCCTACCACCAGACTCTACACTGCAAGCCTAGCCAATGGAAAACAGCTTCAGTATTTTTTCAGTATTGGAAAACTTCAGCATTTGCTCATGAGCAAGTGATGACAGTAAGGTCACAGCAGTTACCAATCCTGAACGATGTTTTAAGTAAGACATTTTGTTGAAAACTCAGTTCAAAAAAATCCTGGGGAGGCGCTCTACCAAAGAGCTTTGAGAGGCAACTTAAGAAAGAAAGTGGGTGTCCTTTTCTTTAAATCCACACATCTGAAAGGAGTATTCCACAACTACTATAATACTGGCAAGAATACTATGTTCACCAGAGCAGCCTAAGAGATTTTTCAGATAATAAAACCCAGAAACTCCAACAGCTAAGAAACAGTTCAACCTGTCAAACTTATACAAGTAAGTACTTTTAAAAAGTCTTTTATAGCAAAGAAAAACGCTAACCCACCTAAACTCCTCCTTCTTCAAAAAAAAAAAAAAAAAAAAGTAAAATTTAATTCCAAACATCACAATACTCAACAAAAAGAGTCACAGTACATTCAAAGGAGGAAGAAAAGATAAGATTTTACAGGGGCAAAACACGGCTGAAACAGGAAGGTGAATTTCAGCACAAAACTGTATGGGAGAGAGATGGGGATTTTGCTCCATGAATCAAGCTAACAGAAAAGGATCATAAACGTGACATGAATGTCAAGTCGCTATGAATGGTAAGTCACTGTTTTGACTTTCTAAAATAATGATGGAAGACCTTATCCAGAGTAAGATTGAGCCAGTACACCACTCCACACCGTCACTTCTTTCACCTCCTTAAAATTCTGCAGGATATGCTGTTGTGGCAAAAATACCTGGAATATTAGTGAATACCATCCTATTACGTATTTGGTCAACCTGAATGAATCAAAGAATTGATAAATATTTTCCAACTCATCTCAATGATACTAGTCATAAGTGAACTAAGAAAAAAAAACTTCTAAAGGGGGAGAGGGGGAGGGCAGGCTTGCCAATTACTGCAAAAGAAACATGTATTTGTGTCATGAAATCATCCCTTTCATGCTCCCCCAACTTGAAAAATGTTTTAGTATGTGTGTGTGTGTGTGTGTATATATAAATATATATCTATCTCTCCTTCTTCCACTCATGTATACATACTAGTGTCTTGTGGAAAGCTGTCAGTATTCAGGTGGACCCTGATATTAGGTCCTCTATCATATATTCTGTGACCCACAGTTAAATAGAATAATTTAATTTTAGAGCCATCGTTTTATTAAAGAAAGGTATTTGAATTACAGTTACAGCGCTTGTTACTCTCACAACACATAGCTATGACAAGACAAACAACGTTCTGACAAGCAGTTTAAAAAAGTTAGACAAGACCACACTTCGCATTAGTAAGAGTGAAAAACAAATGACAGATCAGCTTCCAGTGTCAGGAACCCCAGAACCAAAAACTCTCTACTTACACAGGGTTAAATGCTTACCGAAACCTTCCCCTTGGAGATAACAAAACCACACGGAAAACAAATGCATACCAGGAATAAGAGCGCCAGGAGAGAAGCTCTGAAAAATCTTGCTGAGGCTGTTTAAGATGTCGTCACCTGGGTACAGCCAGGGCAAAAAAACATACTTCTCCCTCTCTCAGTCCCAGCTGCCTCGGTTCACCACCTAACACCTTCACACAAATTTATTTTCAGCAGTTTAAATTAATTTAATGCGCCCAATTGTGAACGGGCAAGAACAACCCACCATGAGCTAGCACAGCACAGACAGCAGGGACAAATAACATATTAAAGTGTTCCTGCTACACTTGCCAGCACTCATCTTTCATTCCGGACGACACACGCAACACAAAAATGTGTTTTAGCTGTCCAGCCTGCGGCCAGCAGGTAAGATGAAAACCCGCTTTTGCGCCCCTATTTTCACCCACGCGAAAGCACGTTGGTCAGATAAGGCCGAGTGCCCGCCGCACCCGCTCTACAGGTGGAGGAGACAGGCGGCGGGCAGGCCCCTCCGCCCGGCCTCAGGCAGGTTACGGCCGGGAGACTGCCGCCGCTTCCCGGAGGGCTCCGTCGGTC
>VYXH01002823.1:22547-40488 GCA_013397275.1 Burhinus bistriatus | reverse complement strand
GGGGAGGCGGGGATATGCCTTTCGGGTGGAAAAAAAGATCACAAAGTGTGTCTGAAGCTATGTACTCAAGAAATGCCTGCCAGAGAAAAGGCCTACTTCTTTGGATGCTTCACAAATACATCTGTAACCAATAACATTCCAAATAATCGAGGCAATTCTGTCAGAAAGATGGAGAATAAAAAAACCCAAATATACAAATGTATAGGTTATGCCAAGGGAGTTCTTTGTGGTGAAGGATCTTTCCGCTGATACTTTGCAGACCTGTGTCTAAGGCTCATTTATTCAAGTGCGTGAACTATGGTTTTTTTAGTAGGATCTCTGTCACAACTTGAGTGTTTGTATTATTTATACCTTCTTTAAGAAGGAGAGAACATGCAGAGAGGTAGACTCATCAGGCTCATTAAAGATACTTAGAGTTCCTGATTTCACAAATCCAAGACCTGGTGTGTTTATGAGTCAATGTTTAGACTGATAAATCAGAAAATTGGATGCTGGTGAGACAGATTATCTAAATACAGAACTGGATGAGCAGCTATGTAAACATTTAACTGGAGTACCTAGAATGAGCTGTCTTAGGATCATCTGTTTTATTTTTTATCTCAATCTGTAGAGTATGTCTAGATCTCAAACCTCCACAAGTAAACATGTCCTAGATTTTGTATAAATAATAGATGACCATTTTCTAATATAAAATCTTATGTTATTTTCAAAGCACTCAGGTGCTTTGAATTCTGACAAAAAAAAAAAAGACTAGTCTACTGAATTTATGGTTGCTTAAATGTAAAATGGCATAATTTAACTATAATTGCTATATATAAATATTTGCCATATACATTATGTGGCTTTGATGGAAAAGGGACAGTGTTCCAAGTCTGAAGAAAACTGAATGATACTTGTATAGGTAGAGATACGTAGGAAAAATACATCAAATAGGTAAATGGTAGTTTATTTAGGAAGACTGTACAGGATACCCAAAAGATGATGTCACCACAATCATCAAAGTTTTCTTTCAGCTGAACGCATTCACTTAAAGAAAGAAAATGAAAGCATCAATTAAAATGTGTATAAAACAAAAAAAAAAGCTGATAAGCAGAAATGATAAGCTAGCCGTTGTGAAACAATGAGAATGAATAATAGTAGCTGAAGGTGGTGTTCAATGAATGAGAAGTGTTGTCTCATTGCCTAAAGGACAAGGGGACTATGTTTTTTAAAATGTCAGGATCAAGGAAGAAGCAATCTTGGCAGTGGCATGGTTTCCCAGCTACTTTGAAATATTTCAGTTTTCAGTAACAATGCCGATGTACAAAAGCTTTTTTTTTTCTTTATTTGATAGAAACCTGGATAATGCAGTGATAATTGCACGTGTTTTGTTCAGTCATTACTTAGTAAGGATGCTAAATAGCAACAAGTAAAGATAAAAACATTTAAACTTTCAGGACCAACTGAGTCATGTCCTGGAATTTTATGGGATTCTGAATCATTCCTGGTGATAATCAACCTGTTCATTCCAGAAATGAAAGAGAGAAACTGACTTGGTGCCCATTAGAAATGTAAAGCAAAAGGTTATTTGAGCTAAAATAACATGATGAGAACCTTTGGCAAAATCATCAAAGTCAAACATGAGAATCACATGTAGGAATTAGAGAATTATTGGGTTTCTAATAAGCAGGATTGGCTGGAATTTAGGCCTACTGTTTAATGGGATTAATATTTTACCTAGCAAAGGTAACTGTCTATTTTTGAGCTTCTATGCAGACATTATGCAATATTCTGTTTAGTGCCAATATTCTATTCAAAAATATTTTTATACAAACTTGCAACACATATTTATCTGAACAAAAAAAAATTACCCACCAGATCTGGAAAGTAATTACATCATAAAAATCATCATTGAATGGAGACCTGTTTAGCAAAGTAAAACAAGGATTTGGTTTTATTCCAATCTTATTCATAATCTTTATTAATTTATGTAAAGAAAACGCAAAATAATCACTAATAACATAGATGCAGCTGTAAATATTTATAGGGAGATGTTACTTCTGAAGCACAGCCTGCTTTTTGTGCATGCGGGGGTGGGGTGGACAGGACACGCATGGAAAGGGACTTACTGGACTGTTTATTTGAATACAGATGAGTGGAAAGGCATCTAAGTACAAAGACTATTAGATCAAATTATAGAGGAGTTATAGTGTGGTTATGAACAACTCAAAAAGAGTCATGCTTATGGTACAAATCTATGTAAAAGCAGAGGAATATTAAGAAGTCGTAATAATGTTATATATGGCATTCATCAAACTATTACTGAAACAGTGATACTGCATTTTAACACAAGTAATTGACAAACTGGGAAAGCCGGGAGAATCTGCCTTGCAGTGAGAGACTGAAGAAGCATCTGTTTAGCTTATACAAAAGCTTGATCATAATGTACTAGGATTTGCAAGAGAAGAAAATTCCAAATATTAAAAGGCTCTTTAATCTGTCAGATAAGGTAACAGTGAGAACCAGTAAATGGCAGGTGAAATTATACTAACTTAGAATAAGCACAAGATCCTTTTATTTTAGCCGCAAGAGTAGTTGTTTGGTGTAATATCCCTAGGAACCCACTAAACTACCTCGCAAATTCTAAACTGAGATTCAGTATCTTTCTAAATCCTGGGCTCTAAGTCATTCCGTAAATTATAGACTCAAAGCAAAATTTACATTATAAAATTTCTTGGCTTATATTGCTACGGAGGTTAAGGTAGATGATCATAATAACCTTTCTAGTCTGCAAATCCATTCAGTTAGGGAAAGAGTTGACGAGCTAATGGCCACCAAATCGTAACACATTATGTGGTCGGAGTAAGTGCTAAAAGAATAGAGGAAGCAAGGGAGTACTCACTGAACATTAGATATGCAGACCGTCTGGAGGTTTTACAGATAATAAACAACTTAGAACTGGATCTTAAAATCCAGAGAAGGTGCATTGCTTTTTTTGTGCTCTAAAAGACAGAGGCATAGAAAGGTGCATTTTGTCAGTATTTTAATTTAAAATGAGCTACTAGTTCTGTATACTTGTAAAAATTAAAGTAAAACAATACCATTGATGGTGGATGGCTTTCTTAGCATCTTAAAACATACTAACCCATTCAATGATGTGCTGGAGCAGGTTCATCTGAGCTCCTTTTTAAAATTCTCCCAGTGCCCAAAAGGAATAATTGAATGTTTTTTCTGCATCTGGTGAAGACTGACTTTTTCCCAGATACAGCTGATGCGTCCTTCCAAATATTTTGCAAGCAGTGCACAGAGGTATTTCCGAACAGCAGCTTTTAGAAATTTGAGTTTTGTTTTGTTTTGTTGTTTTTTTTTTTGTCCCCCCAGTGGAATATAACAGTGTGCCAAAGTTTATGTACAGAAATGTAAAAACATTTACAAATTACTTTGGTTATACAACACTGATATAGCCCATTAAATCCATAATAGGTATTCTTAAGATAACTGGTTTTTTAGTCAGATAGTGTCTCCAGGTCTACAAAGTCTTTTATTTATCTTAAATTCAAATACCTGAAACTGGCTATTTAGTGCAAGGTAGAGGAAATGTGTATTTTCACTGAGCCAATACACAATAAATTACTTTGATGTTGTTTCCTTTGATTATATTAGTAAGAAAGATCACATGTGTGTGTGTGTGTCTGTATTGCTCATAAATGGAAATGCAAAAAATACTCTGTTTTAATCCTTACCTGGAAATCTGGGTATATCATGTGGTGAAGGGCAGGAAGATTTAGTGGAAGTTTCCCAGTAATTTCCAGAATGTTGCTGTTCATAAAACTGCATGCATTACCTGCTTATCAGGTACAGTAAACTACATGCTTACCTGTAATCAGTTTGAGTGTAACCCTGTGTCTTAGGCTTAATTATTGTAACCCTGCCAACAGAAACTGGAGGAAAGACCGAGTACTTGCTCTGTAATCTTTCTGCCCATTCAGGTGCAATTCTAGAAGTTCATTTTTCCAATTATATTTCTCATGTTCAGCAGAGGTTAATATAAGCAACTAAATCTTTCTCTGCATTGAGGCATGGCACAAATATAGCTTCTTTTTTTTTAAAAGCAGTGGTGGTGTTACCTCTCATGCCCTGGCTAAACTCCAACTAGGGTAACTATATTTCTATGTAAAGAAATTCCTGTGCAAGTTCAGGAGGATACAGAATAATTTACTTCCTGTCTTTTCCACTGACTCGTAAGTCAATTATGACACTTCTTTCGGTTTGTCAGTCAATCAGTTTAAGTCAGGCTTCAGGGATAATATTCCTTCTTCAGTGTTAGTTGTAAGAGCTTACCTGTGAGTATTAGTAACATCTTTTGGGGAGTTAATCATGTAATGTGAGCAGAATTCCACATTATTTTCTTCTGTTTTCAATGGAGTACAACAAATGCGTCATTTTTAAACCTGATAGGAAAGTGATGCAGAACTTCTGAGTAGCTACTCTGAATTTGTTTTAGGTATTATTTAGGTTTGTCTAAACTCAGTTTAGATAGTTTGTGTTAAACTGAGGTAATGAAGGCTACATTTAACAAAAGTTAAAATGGATGCCTAAGGTTTTATACCAATTAACTCAGATTTTAAAAAATATTTAGAGTTTAACTTCTGCAATTTTAAAAGTTTATTTTCACAGCTTTCATTGAACTGCTGTCTAGGGTTGCTGTGCACTTTTAAGAGAGGCCTTGTGTCATGTCATGACCACCAGCAGGGGCTTAAGTGCATACCATGGGACACACCTTTCTTTTATTGTCAGCGTAAGGGTTCTAGCCTTTAGAGGAGGATTTTTCTGCTCAGTAGTGATGGAGATTTCCAGCTAAGCCAGACCATATGCTGATTCCCGGATTTCTTATCTGTAATCAGTCTTTCTTGATATTGTTGAAGATGTTTCCATTAAAACTGCAGAATGATTCTGATGCTTCAATTCTTCAGTGTTCAGGTACAATATTTATTATTATGAGACTACATGCCTTACTACACAAACCAGTAATATATTTCTTGCAGTGTTAGTGTTTGTGACTCCCCACCCACTTTAAACTAGGAGCAGCATGGAGAAGATGGCTGATAACCTCCTAACACATGAAAGTACTGACAAGGTCTCCTGCAGACACTGTAATTCAAAGTAGTGCTTATGCCTACAAATCCTCTGTTATTGACTTGACCGCTCATTCCCTTAATTTGGCGTAGCTCACATTTCTTTCATTCTGAGTAGGCAACATCTTCATACACGAAGAATTTGGATAAATGTTCCTTATTTCGAGGTCAGTTTAGTTACAGTTCCAAGATACGAGTTGAGAAATAAGTAATAGGATGTGAGCTGTATTCAGCAAAGTGATCAAGCGGTGATTGTTTACACTGTATGTGAGTCCAAAAGCTCATAGTTCTTATCTCCGTGGCAGAGTAACTGATGCAGTAGAGATCTTCGCTGGCACCAGGGAACAGTTTTCACCAGATGCTGTTCACAAGAAAAGGAAAACAGAATTTTTTTGTATAGTGCATGCTTGTCCAGTAGCCATTACAGTAGTGTATTTAGGAACTTGTTTCTCCAGTATATATACTCCAAAATACTAGACTTTGGTTCCTATGCTTTGTTCCTTGTCAGTTCATCTGACTGTCATTTATAATAATCATAGCAGTTATACTGTCACAAGTAAATGTCATATACTGTCATAAAATAATATATGCAATATTTTATTGTATAGATATTTATATTTTATACAATATGCAGCTAATAAAAATAACTGCATAATTGCTAACTCCTACTGGCTGAAGGTTTGGCAGATTTTGAAACTGCTTGCTATCCTGTGGTTGACTTACTTAAACTAACTCAGTGGAAGCAGTTTTTAAACTTTTTAAAGCTATTTTTAAATAGCTGCAGGGCAATCTTAAAACAAGACAAAAAAACCCAAGCAAAACCAAGAAAGAATACATATCCAAAACCAAAACAAATTATTTAAAGGGCTTGGAAGTTTCCTGTCCCTTTATAATTTTTGCATATTTGTAGCCTATGATGGTATACCACAACAATAAGCCTTATTCACATGGGTAACCACAATGAAACTACTAGAAATAATCACATGAGGAACAGCTGCAAGAGTGAATTCATGGATGTGGTGTAAATAAGAAAATCGTAAAACAGAATGCTGAAATTATCATGACTAGTAACGAAAGGGCAAAAGTAAGACATCTTTCCAAGAAATAAAGATAAATACTTTATAATCAATCCTAGACTATACGGCTGACCTCGGAATTTATAACCGGGTGCAATACTACCTAAAAGCAATATCTCCTAATCAAAATAATAATGCAAATGAGTATTTGAAACCTTTCAAATGTCACCGATGACCAATGTGACTTAGGATAAGACTCAGATTTCTTAGAAGGGCAATTGGAATGCGCTAAACTATTAAGCACAATGGTCTTGGAGGAGGATCCCCGTGCATGAATCAATACAGATTGGCTCAAGATGCCTACTGTCTTCTAGTTTCCTATGAAACATGATGAATGGAAGCTTATTTGTATTTGTCAGCTTTCCTTTGCAAGGACAAGGGAAAAAGGTCATTTTAGACTTGATATTCTAGGTTTTCCTGATGTGCTGTTTAGTATGTGTTTATATTGTTTCAAAAAAAAAAATACACGAAAGGAAAAGAAATTTACATTCAGAACTGGTCTTGCTTGCTACAGAGGATTTACATCACTTAGATTTTACTCTTCTGTCTTGCAAAAACAACCAAACAGTCCTTATCATGTAATTTTAATTGCATGTGTGAGCAAAATAAGTTGTCAATAAAATGACCAGGTTATTGTCTATTGGCAACCTACAGCTACCTTGTTCTGTATAGTATCTGCAGCAACCGTAACATCTAAGAACCTTCCAGAAGCTTACTAAACAATGTGGCTAACATAGTTTTTTCTCATAGAAAAGGGTTTGTCTCCTGGAATGTTTTGAATGTTTTTTAATAAAACAAATTCCATCCATCCACATATTACCTTCTTTTTTTCTGTTAGGCAAGAAAAATTCCCAGAAAGAAGCCTTCAAAGCCTGCAGTGTGGAGTGGGGAAGAAATTGCAGGAAATCCCTGGGAGGCTCTGTCTCCTCTGTTGGATGTCTTTTCTCTGTAGACAAGCCTCATGTGTCAGAAGATGGAGTGGCCAAACACAGATTTATTTTGGAGACATGTCATCCTTAGGTTCTCTCCTAAACACTCCACAGCTGTCCTCTAAACTGATAAATCCTTCAGAAGCTAACATGGCTTATACTCCAAATATAAAAGCAGCTGTAAGGAGACATAGGGCCACAGATTTACTGGCACGTTCCAGCGGCTACAGCAGTGACAAATTGTCTGTAAACCTCACATTTGCTATACAAACAACCATATAAACATTTTATATTTTACATATATAATAAGTAAGCAAACATAAAGCCTTGTGTGTCATTTCTTCTGATGCAAATTTTGTTTCCATTTCTCAGCATGGTTGCTCAATCCTATGATAACAGTAAAATCTGGCTAAATACAAATGCTGCTGCTTTCAACAAGCTTTGCATTTATTTTGCAACGAAATCCATAATATGTTGAGCAGTGAAAAATAGGTCTCCAGTCCTTGTCATCTTTCAGATCTATGTTCAAATAACAGACAGATAGGATCAAACAAACTGTCCTCTGTTCCTGTGGCTCGCTCAGCCAGCGTTCCAGCCCTGTCCTTCCTCACTTTCTCAGGGTCATCTCCTTGCATCTTAGTTCTAAGAAAAGAGGTCATCTGAGTTTGCGGAGCAGGGATCTGTTTGGGATACCATGTGTCTAGCAGTATCATCCCTAGATTTGTTGTTTGCTGAGCCTTATTAAATCATGTTTCCACTTCTTTCTTCAGGTTTTATATTATGCTCTAGTTACCTTCATTCATAGTTTCTCATTGTCTAAATGAATTTTTAAGGAAAAATCCCTGTGTCTGTCTTCCAACTGAATCCACCCATTACCTTCTTTCCTTCTCTTCCTTTAGTTTGTTCCTTAGAGCAAATGCTGGTTTTATTGTTCTTATCACAGACTTTCCTGCTTGCATTCTTCTTTGCATTACTGACCATGTAATTAGGAAGCCTGGAAAGGAATACAAAAAATGTCTTTAACCTGTTTTAAAAATTGGACATATCCCTAATAAATTTAAAGGAGTGAGTCCTGTAACCTGGAAGGGTTCTTAGAAAATGCTGGTTTAAGTAGATAATCCAATATAAGGTAAAAGAACCAGCCCAAAGAACAAACAATTAGAGGTTAGGATAAAAAAAAAAAAAAAAATCATCACAGAAATACTGAACCAATGTAACAGAAAAAGAAAAGAAACAAAGTATTTAAGCCAGCTCATTAAGTGATGTCCAGTTAGGACTAAGCATAAGAGGAATGGTGTAAAGGAAATTCTGACTTCCAGTTAACAATTCTGCTGCAGTTTTAACTTCTTGTAATTGTAACCGAAGAGTTTCCTGGAAACTCCTAGCACGGAAACACATTCAGCCTACTGAAAGGCATGTTTTGCAAGCCAAACATTTTGCTTTCTGCTAAAATGAACTTGAAATTGGAATTTAGTCCATTTTTTAAAGTGTATCACACTGGATTTTATAAAGCTGCAGTGGACCAAGGTAAATGGTTATAGGTCCAATAACTGTGAGCTTAAAAAAGCAAATTCATCAAACAGAAAAAAAAAAAGTTTGTTTGAGATCAGGCCTGTGAAAAACTACTGTGCTATGGTCCTATGTCACCTTCTCCTTCAAAAATTAAGTATTCCCTTGTCCACAAGTCTGTATCGATTTAGACTGAAAAGAGCAACTGATTTAAAGAGCAGCGTAAGTGGGTGTCCTAGGAAAGTGAGACTGTGCCTTTCCACTCAAAGGAGTATTTTGTTCAGCAGCCAGAGGAGCTAATGAAGCCTGACAGTCAGCTCCTTGAACACAGGTGTGAACACTGGTAACAGGCTGCCCTGCAACGAGTGTTATGCCCACCAGGTCTCCTTCACCACCAGCTGCCATCACAGCGTGCCATTTCCAGCCAGACCTCCAGCCCCTGTAGCCTTTCCATAGACCAACCTTCTCTTACG
Organism: Burhinus bistriatus; assembly: GCA_013397275.1. Lineage (NCBI taxonomy): Eukaryota > Metazoa > Chordata > Aves > Charadriiformes > Burhinidae > Burhinus > Burhinus bistriatus. The sequence goes on along the minus strand of VYXH01002823.1, from coordinate 31,387 downwards.
ATGTACTCGTATCAGCTCCAGGTGCGCCAACAGTGGTGTAAGCTCTAGTGTGGAAAAGTTGATGTGCTCTGCATGGTATATTGGTGTAAAATGTTAAGGAAAAGCCTGCTGTAATGGCTGGATACTGCAAAATCTGAACTTCAGATACTGGCTTCTACCGCAGTCTATGTGAGCTATCTTCACACAAATGTGTAACAAAGCCCTTTATACTTACGACTTTTATTACCATGAGATTATTTTTTGGGTGGCAAAGAGTTGGCAGAATGGTCCCATCATGCCCCATCAGAATACCCTGAGACAGCAGCACAGTCAGAGACCATTTGTCTACAGCGATAGCTGGGAGGTGTATGCTAGAGTGGGTGTCAGGTTGTTTGGGTTTACACTGACTCCTGGAGAGATACCACTGCAGTCTTGGGGAGGCTGCAAATTTCCAGTAACCTTGGGATGCCACCAAAGGCTTTGCATGCTACTCCCGCGTGGTGAAGGCCTAAATGGCTTAAATGGCTCAGTCCTGTTTTCAAAACAATGTAGACATTGAAGTTGGGGTACATCTCACCACCTAAATAGTTACCTAAAGCCTGCTATATAGATAAAGGACAGCAACAAGTATCTCCAGAGGGCTGGTCATTTGATCTACTTCAGCCATTTACCTTAGTGTGAGACGAATTGCTCTTTGGAGGCGTCTTTTTTCAGCCATCAGTACTAAAGGAAGTTTAATGCAGCTGGTATAGATACGGATATCCATCTTTTAGATACCTAAATTTCCTCCCCACGTCTGTCCTGTGTGAGATTCTTTCTCAAGCTGCTGCCTGAGGGAGGATGAAAGTATAAAACTGGAACTTTGGCAAGGATACTGATGGGTTATTCTTGCACCGTGCAATCAAAATTAATTGTAAAACTTTTTAAAATCAGGATGGCTTTCCATCTATGATTCTTCCACAGTTGTGCCTCCCCAATGCAGAAGAATCTAAGTTTCTTGCAATTTCCTTAGCTATTGCAAAAAGATTAAGGTTTTAGTTGATCATGGAGGTTGAGCTATCCTCTTATCATAGGATAGCTCCTATAGTCAATACAGCCATGTCAATGTTGTCAGCACGGTCCATGCAACCTTTGCCTCTTGCAGGACAAACACAGGATTGTGATATGAACTTTTCTCGAGTTGTAATTTCCTTTGGCACTTCAAAATGTTTTTGATTGTAATTTTCATTCGGAGATGCAGAAGGGAATAAACCTTCTTCTATTTTATACTCAGAAATACACATAAGCAAAACACCCTCGCCATGTAGTCTTTGTTGGGGCTTCATTAGACCAGGTGTCTGTATTTCATTTACCTTTAAAAAGAAGAAGAAAACAAAAAAAAAAAAAGGAAGGGAAATTACCCATGGTAGTATTTGCATTAATAGAATTCTGTGGATTGTTAACAGATTTTGCACAGTTTAGTAAGATTAGTCTCTGAAGTATATTACATGTACTTCAATTATTTGACTGGTAAAATGAAACTTGGGAGTTTATATAATACAGTTTATTGCAGATAAGCTTTCAATGGAAGCATCAAAGAATGACATCCCTATTCATAACTAGTTCTGGTTCTAATAAATATATCAAAGACTTAGCAGAATTTAAGCTTACAGTTTTGAACATCGCATTTAAAAGTGAATTCCTATATGTTATTACATACATAAATCAAACATCATATAATATTCAGAGAAATCTAGCAAATTCAGTGATTTGTTTACTATTGAAGTCTACCTTAAAAATGTTGCCAGTTCTACTCACACCAAGAAGCACCTTGCTCCCTGGGAAGTCCCATTGAAATAAAAATATTTGTTGGAAAATATGGTAATAATCCTAAAAAGACATAAAGTTAGGGTATTAGAATTGCTAGCGGAATCAGACTTCACTTAATGATAGTATATCTGCAAATATAAAATTAATTAACCATTCAGGCAGTATTTTACCTACAGATGATGTGCTGTGGGTGTCAGTCACTTATAAATACACAACAATAGGCAAAACCATGTGTTTTATTTGATTGTTCTAGATATCGGAAGCCCTATGATTTTGTAAAAGGAACTGTTTTCCATAGGTTGTTTTACCTACAACGGATGCTGACACAAAATTTCAGAGAACACCTGCTGTGATAAGAACTGCTACTACTTGTACTGGAAAACTGTTTAAGTGTAAGCTAAGTTGTATAAGAAGTCCAGTTAAGTATATGGTTAATTGTGTGAAGAGAATTTCTTTCAGGCTGACTGAGTCTTTGCTTATACCTTTAAAACTAGTTTTAATGACGATTTTCTAACCTTGCCCTTCTCAATAGCATTCTTCCTTTTGAAAGTCTACATCACCCATAATATACTTTTCACTTCTCATTGATTCAGCTGCTCTTAGGGTTGCCATAACTGTGGCAGTTCAGTTACTTTATTTCTGCCTACCATTTCCTTTTCTCATTAAAGCTGAACGTGCGGCTTTGGGAAGGAGCTTTTGCAGCACACTCTACGTAAGATGGTACTCAGAGGTATGAATGAAATAGCTGACAATGGTGATAGTCCCTGTGAAAGCTTTGCATTGATGCTTGAAAGGCTGCAGTGGTTTCCTATTTGTCACTATTTGTATATCGGTGTGTTGCAATTGGATTTCTAAAGTGCTATGTGGTCTGGATCGTATCTATTTACAATACCACTTCCGTCCCAGTGACAGCTGAGATAATCACATCTGCTTTGGTTTGCAGCTCAGATACTATTAGGTGACTAAAATAGTAAAAAGAGAGAAAAAAAAAAAAGCTAGAAAGCCCACCTCCAGCCTGGTGTCAGGTCCTTGACTCTGTCAGCGCTTGATCCAACAGAGTCCAAGGGCATGTCACAGAATTAAAATTAACTGTGTTTTAAAATGTTTGCTATCATACTTGCGATAGCATGAGTTTAGACAGGACTTCATGGGACAGATAGTTTTGTGTCAGGCAACACTGGGACAGAACCCGGAGCTGACTATATCCACATCCAGATATGGTCAGGAAAAAAAAAAAAAAAAGTTTTGTTTTTCTTGCAATAACTGTTGGTCTTTGAAAAACTCTCCCCACAGATTCTGGTGCACATGAACTCACCAGTGGTGTCAGCAGGGGCTTGCTCTCCCACCCTGAACACTATCAGTGCACAGCGCAGGCTGAATCATCATTTGGCTTCCCCTACAGTAAAGGATCCCATAGCTGCAGGAATCTGTGGCACCAGGAAAGAAGGGGATTTTCAAATTCACATGGGTGTCACTTCTCAAAACGTTACCACTACTTTTTTCTCCATTAAGAAGAAACGTTAACAGAAATGTTCTGTTCCTGGTGGTAACACACAGTTATCTAATGGTTTGTCGCTGAGTAACAGATAGCCTACGTAATGACTGCAAGATGTTCCCAAAGCACTGGCTTCTGACATGAGAGGCTTTGCTAAGGAATAATGTCTGGTAAGTGGGTGTCAAAATTCCTTCTACCTGCTCTGCACATGCAGGCTGGTGGCAGAGCTTGGATGACCACACAGAGCTCTGCCTGCGCTGTGGGAGGATGAACTGAAGCTCAGCTGAGACTGAAATATTGCAGATACTGCATACCCAAATGCTGTCATGAGACCCTGGATTTTCTCTGTCCTCCAAGGTGATGTAATGGTTACCAGAAGGGCAGCCTTCATTGAAATTAAGAGCTGACTCTTCTAATAACATACTTCAGGCTCAAAAAGAAAAGTCCAGAACTAGTGAAAGGTGACAAGATGTGGGCTGAGTGGCACCTGTTATGTTTTCACAGCCCCTCACGATACTACACTTTCCAAGGGACAAGCCTTGGCTTTCACTGAAAGTGAAAGTTCCAGAACTGGATGAAAAACTTATGTTTCACTACCGTGAACACAGTGCGAGCTGAGCTTTGTACTCAGGGGTGTTGTAAAGATTTTGGAGGCTTGAGGCAGCACAGTGAAGGCCTTTACTCTGCCTTGTAGCAAATGCAGATTGCCTGCACAGCATGCATGAAGATGGAGTCTGGTCAACTGAGTGCTGTGGGATGGAGAGCCGTTCTGTGTGGCCACAGTGCATCTGACTGCAGCACCTGCATGGGTCAGACACACAATGCACACACGCAAGGTCGGCTGAGTGCGGTATTGGAGATATGGCTTGTGTACAGTTTATCCATTTAAGTGCCAAGGCTGCTTACTGATGGTCCCCAAGAGCGGCCAGCTGCTATGAAAAAAGGAGAAGCCACATCTTGCATAGAGTAATGCCAGAGGTCCTGTAAAGTCCACAACAATCCTCGCCCTGATTGATTAGCCTCACACCGAGGGCTTGGGCCCGCCACTGTTTTTGTAGCCTTGCAAACCTTGACAAAGGTACCTTTCTCGTGGCAGGTTTTTCTGCATTCCCCNCTCCTCTGGACCTGCTCCAACAGGTCCATGTCCTTCTTAGGTTGGGGGCTCCAGAGCTGGACACAGTACCTCTTGCTAGAGGTAATCCTGTAGTTTTACCATTTTTGGATTCAGTCCCTGTACGCCAGCCCTCTGGCCCACCCCCGGCTTTGCAGATGTTTGCAAAGCCACCTGCAGCAAGTTGGTGTTAAATACTTCTTTCCAGGAATCTGTGACCAGCGTCTTACTAAGGTGACTTTGAACATTTCCCTTCAACTAGTTCAGCTCCCAATTCACCTAGAGATAAGAGCAAACAGCAAAAATCAAAAGACCTGCTGGTAGTCTCCTGCTTAAAGCCTTTCAGTGTTTGCAGTCCTCGTTGCACAGAGAGGAACTTCAGATTCCCATAGTCCTGCCTCAGTCTCTGCCAGGTCGCTCCCCTTAAGGTACTGCACCCCTGTTACTGGTGATCAGCTAGCCAGGGTGAGAACAGGTTTTTTTTCCCTTGCTAGCCTTTTACTGCTGTAGATTTTCCTGAGCACCAGTGGCCTTTGGCATCACGCCAGGTTGCACACCTGAGCGCAAATATCCCCTTTGTTCTTCAAACAATGCTTCCTTCTTTCCTTCCTAGCTTCACTCGCTGGTTCGTTCCCCTGGCGCGCTGTACCATCAGTGCTTGTACAAAGCATTCCTCTGAGCTGGCAGGGCTGCTGTCATCCCTCTGAGCCTGCTGTGCACAACCTGCTACTGCTGGCAAGCTCTTGTGGAGTGATGTAATCCTGTGCAGATCTTACACCAACATCCCCATGCCAGACATTGTGTTGGCTCATGTTGTTTGTTGCAATGTGTATAGCTCCTTATTATTACTTTTTTTTTTTTTTTTCCCCCAAAGGGTTTGAAATCTGATCTGTGCTTGTCTTTCTGCTTCTGGGCTTTTCTGTTGGAGAGCTCTGAAATCTCTGTGTTGGCATCTGTGCAAGGCGATTGTCCTTCCTCTTGTACGTTCCAGCTGGGCTAGGTAACTTCCTCTGTTTCACAAATTCTAGTTGTTTTGTTAATGTTTAACCCAAGTCTTCCAGCTTTCCGATTCTGAATCTTAAGTTCCAGATTCAAATAGTGTTGCCTTATCCAAGTCAACTATTCAAAACAGTCAGCCCTAGACCAGTCAATCTTCACCAGCATTTTACCCTCTTTGTCTACCTTCTGATGAAAGTAGCTTTCTTACGTGCTTCGATTCACATTTTCCCAATCTGTAATACTCTTTTATAATTCATCTGCTTGGTTTCATGAAACACTACCAAAGGTATTAAGTGCTTCAGCTCTTTGCCAGAAACAAAACTATGACCTGGCCGGTTTCCATTTTGCTGTGGTTGTAGTATTGTTATAGTCATTACTTTCCAAGTACCCAGGCGAAATAAATTTTGTAAGAGAAAAGGCAAAATACCTTTCATTAGCCTGACTTTTTACTGGCACCTCTCTGACTTCTCCTCCTAGATGAAGGTCAAAAACGTCCCCACTTACCCTCTACATTTCCAGATGGTTTTAGCACTAGTGGACCAACATGCAGCTCTACTGTCCCGCTCAGACATTTTCTTAAGTTTCTTTTCTTTACAGTACTGTTTGTTTGCTCAGTGATGACTCAGAACACAAAAGTATGAAAGAAGTCAACCTATTTCAGTTTCTCCGCCTTGTAAGGGTGCAGTTATCCACCCTAACAGGAAATAAAAGACTTCTTTCTGAGTGGATGTTACAGAGGTATAGAGGCTAGAGAAGCCACAGTGCCATGGTCTGTCTAGCATGTATGCGAGGTGACTTGGCCTAAATTAATTACATTAATTTAGTGGAGGTAAGAAGCTACTGAAAAGAGAAAGGATTTACAGACTGTCCTAGGAGGAACCTGAAAAGGGTTTGCTCCTCTTCCTGTGCCCTAAAAGCCCATGTGTTTGTGGCCGTAGCCTGGAAGGAACTCGCGCAGGAATCCTCTCACCAAACCCATGCTAACCCCTAACAGGTTAGAAAGGTGATTTGTTCATGCTCAAGGTGGGTAAATAACTTCAAACGTACAGCTTATATGTTACCAAATGAGCCAATGTAAACAAGCCAGTATTACCAATCGGCAATCATCATGTAACATGGGAAAACACAGATGTTCTAGCTGTGTTTGTAAGATACCTCTCACACAGGGGGGTCTGAATATTGAGGAACACTGTGGAGATGGCTGGAATCTCCCCTGTCTGTCTAAATGCATCTGGATTGGGATCAGCAAAGCTCACTGAAGCAAATGCGCGCATTTCAGGATTTTCTATCTACCTTCTGACTGCATGGTAACAATGTTGACTCAGCCTCCAGTTTACTTCCTCTTGGATTTCTCCATCTTCAGATATTTTTCCCTCTGCCTATTGTAGGAGTGAGATGTTACAAAACAGTAGTTGATATCCTTTTATAAACATTGCTTTTGAGTAAAATTCCGGATTAACATGGAGTTATAACATCAGATTTATTGGTTATTAATTGTCAATAACTGAGATTTTGTTTTGTTGGGTTTTTTTTTTTTTTTTTGAGGATTGACACGGATTTCTTGTTCCTGGCTGAAGGAGACACAAAATCTTGATTCTGTGCTATCAGCAGCCCTTTGGCAGCACTCTTTTCAGGATCATGCACCTTACTGTGATAATTCCCTTCTAGCAATATGCTTTGTAATCCATTATGTTAAGGTAACAAAAATAAAATTTGTTTAACTTTAAAGAAGCAACTCCTGTGAAGTGGTGAGTCTCTGTTTTCTCACTTCTGAACAGGATATGGAGAATGGTGCAAGAAGATTTTAATTTGGGACAATATCTTTGCCATGTAATATTCATAAGTACCTAAATCACACTTCAAGTGTTTCAGGTGCTTTGACTATTCTATTAATAAATCCTTACATGACTCTCACTGAGTGACTACCGTTTGGGGAAGGAGAGGCAGGGCAACTTGCCTATGGCAACAGGAGTCACTGGTGGAATGAGGATTACGACACAGGATTTCCTGCCTTCCCAAACCTCTTCTGTATCTTCCAGATCAGGCTGCCTCCCAAGCAGGTAATTACATACATATCAGTCACACCTCTTATAATTTTCTTACCTCTATTTATGAGCTGTGACTCTCCTACTTAACATAGTTGTACTTCACTGTATTAATTAGCTGTGCTTTACAAAACAACTCAGAGAAGTTTTTCATTTGCGTGTTCATGAAGTCAGCTCCAAGAAAGGTGTTAACTAAGCTTTTAACAAGGCTAGACAATAAAAACCCCAAAGCCCAATTACAGTATACTTAAAGGTGCTTACCTCTCTGCCAACCAAATATGGAAAGCCATTTAATCGCCCACAACTATGAGGGCAAATTAGTCACAAAAAAAATTATAGCTGCATGTATTATGTTCAGGCAAGAGATCCGCATGCTTAAACAAAATGAACTTTAACACAGTTAAAAGAAACTCACACATTTTGTAAGTGAGCTGCTTCTATATAAAGTGATAAGAGGAAGCTGTATCTGTGCTCAGTTCTGGAGGAGGAAGCAGCCAGATCCTTGACTGCAACAAACTGATTTTGGTTCAAGGGAATGAATGGATGGAGCGAGATTGACTTAGTCCATTTAAGGATCTGCATCAAAGTTTCTTATAACCACGAAACATGAGACATTCAACTCTGAAATTCATTTTGACAGAGGGAGAGGGCATGGCTGTGTTGAAAGTAATCTTGCGTACACATTGAGGAAACTGTTGGCCAATTTTGTTAGATTTGTTGTATTGTTTCATTTCCATGTCATTGAAGAATTCTGCTCACCATTCCAGTCATGTAGTATTTTATCATCTGGGGTTGGTGGGTTTGTTTAAAAATACCTCATCCTTTTGACATTTTATCCAACCCTAATTGCGTCATTGTTTCTGAACAATTCTTGCCTCTCTGTCTCTATTGAAGAAGGGGCAAATAGCAATAGGGATGTGAGCTGTGCACACCAAGACAATGGCTAGGTGATACTCCCCACTGGAGATGTGAACATAAAGTCTGAGCACAGAATTTCTGTATGCTTTCAACTATTTTGAATGTATACAGGCACAATCCATTTCTTAAAATTAATCACTACCTGACTTGCTGTCTCCGACCCCTTCTGATCCAAGAGGAAGCAGTTAGTGACCTGCTACATCACCTGGACAGCCACAAGTCTATGGGCCCAGATGGGATCCACCCGAGAGTGCTGAGGGAGCTGTCGGAGGAGCTTGCCAAGCCACTCTCCATCATTTATCAGCGGTCTTGGTCAACAGGGGAGGTCCCAGATGACTGGAGGCTTGCCAATGTGACACCCATCTACAAGAAGGGCCGGAAGGAGGATCCAGGCAATGATAGGCCTGTCAGCCTGACCTCAGTGCCAGGAAAGATCATGGAACGGTTCATTCTGAGTGCACTCAAGTGGCATGTGAAGGACAAC
>VYXH01002823.1:8955-22128 GCA_013397275.1 Burhinus bistriatus | reverse complement strand
CCAGAGTAGGGCAACAAAGCTGGTGAGGGGTCTGGAGAACATGTCTTATGAGGAGCGGCTGAAGGAATTAGGATTGTTTAGTCTGGAGAAGAGAAGGCTGAGGGGAGACCTTATTGCTCTCTACAACTACCTGAAAGGAGGTTGTAGTGAGATGGGAGCTGATCTCTTCTCCCAAGTAACTAGCGATAGGACAAGAGGAAACGGGTTCAAGTTGTGCCATGGGAGGTTTAGGCTAGACATTAGGAAAAAAATTTTCACTGAAAGAGTTATAAAACACTGGAACAGGCTGCCCAGGGAGGTGGTTGAGTCACCATCCCTAGAGGTGTTTAAAAGTCATGTAGATGTGGTGCTTGGAGACATGGTTTAGTGGCAGACCTGGTAGAGTAGGGTCAATGGTTGGACTGGATGATCTTAAAGGTCTTTTCCAACCTAAATGATTCTATGATTCTATGATCTATGCAAAGAAGAGCCGTGTTGGCTAGCTGTGTTTTAAGATCACCAGTAGGCTTGCTCAAAAAGTTCCATAAAACACAGCCCGACCATTGCTCGATCCTTTGCATAGCTGGTCTAGACCAGGGAGCAAAGCATATTACAAAATAATAGTAGTAATGCTTTATAATTGTTTTTTTGGTATGAGTGATTACATAGGTGAAGTAGGGCAGAAGTGACCCTGCACAATACTGCAAATTGCATTTCCCAAGATGTATGAGTCAGTCACCCTGGATAATCACAGAATGACAGGGGTTGGAATGAACCTCTGGACATCATCTAGTCCAGCCCCCCTGCCAGAGCAGGGACACCTAGAGCACGTTGCACAGGACAGCATCCAGGCGGTTCTGGAATGTCTCCAGAATCAGAGACTCCACTACCTCTCTGGGCAGCCTGTTCCAGCCACCCTCAAAGTCAAGAAATTGTTCCTCGTGTTTAGATGGAACTTCCTATGGTCAAGTTTGTGCCCATTACCTCTTGTCCTATCCCTGGGTACCACTGCAAAAAGACTGGTCCCATCCTCCCAGCACCCTCCCTTTAAGTATTTATAAGCATTGATGGGATCCCCTCCAAGTCTTCTCTTCTCCAAGACCCAAGTTCCTCAGCTTTTCCTCATCAGAAGGATGTTCCAGCTCCCTAATCATCTTTGTAGCCCTCTGCTGTACCCTCTCCAGCAGTTCCCTGTCCTTCTTGAACTGGGGAGCCCAGAACTGGACACAGTATTCCAGGTGCGGCCTCACCAGGGCGGAGTAGAGGGGGAGGATAACCTCCCGCGACCTGCTTGCCACACACCTCTTGATGCACCCCAGGATGCCATTGGCCTTCTTGGCCACAAGGGCACATTGCTGGCTCATGGTCATCCTGTTGTCCACCAGGACTCCCAGGTCCCTTTCCACCGAGCCGCTTTCCAGCAGGTCAGCCCCTAACCTGTACTGGTGCATGGGGTTATTCCTCCCCAAGTGCAGTACCTCACACTTGCCCTTGTTGAACTTCATGAGGTTTCTCTCTGCCCAACTTTCCAGCCTGTCCAGGTCATGCTGAATGGCAGCACAGCCTTCTGGTGTGTGAGCCCCCTCTCCCAGTTTTGTGTCGTCAGCAAACTTGCTGATGGTACCCTCTATCCCTTCATCCAGGTCATTGATGAATATGTTGAACAGGACTGGACCCAGTACTGACCCCTGGGGAACACCACTTGTCACAGACCTCCAACTAGACTCTATAAAGGGCCTTTTATGATTTTTGGTGTTTTCCTTCTGAATCTTCTGTGGTGAACTTGCATCACAATTTTCAAATCTTTCTTTGCAATGTCAAGACCTCAAAGCTTTTCCTTTGGAAAAATCAAATCAGAGATTCTCAGGAAATCTCTGAATTTTAGTCTCTGGTGTTAAAAGAAGACCACAAAATATAGTAAGTCTCATAATAAAATTACAGGATTTTGTAGTACGTCTGGGCTACTTTTTCATCTTGCAGCCTCTCCAGTGCCGAGGCAGAACGGCAAAGGCGGGTACTGAAACACACATTGCTACCAGCTTGCTCATACATGTACTCCAGACAAATAATTCCCTGCTCCAGGGCGGTCAGTCACGATGAGCAAAATATATGTGTGTGTGTGTGTATATATATATACACATACAAAAATTTGAATCTGAGTTCACATGAATGTGAAAGGAGAATCAAACCTTTACCTTTGCATAATTTTTGAGTACTTGTCTACATAAGGAATGGTCAAAACAGAAAAGGAAATGTCACTCCCGAGTTTATTGTTTCTGAATCCCTGTATAAGTCCTTTGCTGTTTATAAGTGGTCTAGTGAGATCTTAAATCATTTGTTTGAGACTGCTTATCCACCGCTCCAGCATACATTCTAGTTAGGACTGATGAAGAGTGTCTGAGAGAAATAAATACTGGTGGTTGGTGAGCGCAAGTTATGAAAAATTCCACCAAACATGTTTACATGAAAGAAAAGCCTGAAACAAGATGTGCCAGAAAGATGCTGTGGACCAAGTGTTAGCATCAACTGTCTTGCTGGTGGTTTTTGTGCAAAAGTTATTCTGTGTTGGGTTATGCTAAACCTCAAGACAGCTTTTCTTGCAAAATAGGAAAGTCCATGCAGAGGGCACACATTAAATACTTATTAAACTCTAATTGCGTTTCATACCTATTGCACAAGACTTTCCGCACGGAGACGAGCCTTAAGAAAAGGTCACTTGACATAGGAAGAGGGTGGATGAGGCATTTGGCCCCTGGCACTTTTGTCACACAGTATATGAGGCCACACCTCCATTTTCAGTCTTTTGAGCCCACATAATTTAATTAGGCTCCTCACTTGCCATAAAGCAGCACGGCTGACGGAAAAACTAGGTATCTGTGCAAAGAAACTGTGGCAAAGCCATCGGAGCAGCCAGCTCCCTCATGCTTGGGCAGTGGGAATGTGCAGAATCTATCCATCAAATTATGAGCACTCTCACAGCAAAGAAGAGACAAGATAATCCCTGCTGGGTCAGGAGACAGTTTGGTTATGAAAGCAGTACATCTGTCAGCAAATATTCCTAAGCATAGAAATGATTTAGCAGACTACCCATTTTTTTATCATACCATGAATAAAAGACCAGACACTCATTTGTACACTGTGATTTAAGGGGGCAGGGTTATTGGTCAATAAACCTTTGCAGGAGATGGGAACAACTGTTGTTTAATCATCTCCTCAAACAGGCCAAAATCTAGAGTTCCTTACATTTTTTGCTTGACTAAATTGTTACTTGTAAATATATTATAATCTCCATTCCTTGGATCTGTGGGAAAGTCAGACAGGGTACTGACAGAGGGATGATAATTGCTGCGGTCTAGCCAAGACAGTATTAGTACCTGGATTTTGATGATACTCTCTGTTGGTTCCTCATGAATAGTGGCCTTCCTGCTGGATGTGACAACCCAGGAAAAGAGGGAATACTGCACCTCCATCTTTACCTCTGTCCACTGTGAAAGACCACCTGATTTTTTTCCACACACTAATTAAATCCTTGAAGGTCTTCATTCAGCAGTGAGTAACCTACTACCCATTTGCATCTCAGTTCTGTTCTTAAAGGTCTAAAACACTCTTATCTTGAATCCAGGCCAATGCCTTGTTAATTATGGCCATGTCTGAGAAGATCATCTTGGTTGTTACTATATCAGCAAGACAAAATGAAGAAATACAATACGTGATGAAAGACACACACCCTTTCTAATTTTCCATCTCGATGAAGTGTTTCTCAGGCCTCACCCTAAATTCTTACTGTAGGTGGGTTACACAATGTTATTTGAATGAAGTGATCCACTTACTGATTTTCCTCCTTGAGCTTCTTTCAGAGAAGGGAGAAGCCAGGTTGCATCCTCCGTGGATTTAGAAAGTATTAGCCTTTTACTTGCAAAGAACTTTGAAACTTCATTAAGAGTGCTTGTAGTAATCACCAAAGCACTGGTGAGTCATCAAATTTCAGTTCAAAGTCTATATAATCGCATTTTTAATTATTTTAGGATTTGTTCCACATAGCACAATTAGGTCTCTTCCCATTTTCTGCTGGTATCAGGCAAGGGTTCATTCTCTTAGGCTGAAGCTGGTGATGAAGCTTTTTTGCATGTGTTCTTGCTTTTGATTACTATGAAATAGCCACCTGATGATCAGCCCAGGTTTCCATTAAGCACTTTCCATGATGGAAGGACCAATATTAGACAAAACGACTTTTTAAACTGGGGGAGAGTTTTGCTGGAGCTGTACCTGACCTCTTCAGCTGGCCTCCCAGCAGCTCGTTAGTTTAGCTCACAGATTATGGATTGTGTGTATTGTGGTTGCATATGTGTACATACACAGAATATTTATTGACAAGCACTCCCCAAGAAAGTTACGTATCTGCATACTATTTGGAGTGTTTAGCCGTGTGTTGCCTACGCACATACACACAAACACACACGTACTCAGAAGGTCCTGTAACATTTGGATTTTGCAGAAGCAAGACATTTTCTGTACCTCTCTTGTACCTTATGTGGAACACGAGGGTACTCGGGATACAGGACATCCTAGCTAGACAGTGTAGCTGAGGAAACCCTTTCATTGCATGAACTTGAAGAAAAGAAACTCTATGGATACAACATAAAAGGCAACCAGAATTCAAGATAATTCAGCAACTCCTCTTTTACAAATTTTCTTTGTCTCATTTTCTCTTTCATTTTTTCATTCTCAGTTGGTTTTTTTTTTAAGTCATCATTCCACTGTGCACAGGCCGCCTGGGCTCCATCCCATGGGTGTTACCTTTCTTGTCAATCCCCCTTGCCACATCTCCTCCTCAGAGCTTTTTATGGATTCTTCCTCTGTCAGTAGCAGATTTAAGACCTGCCAAGTTGCATAACCCCAAGTGTGCCTCTGTTTTTTCCCCCTGTCTCTTGCTCCACCCCATGCTAATTCCACACATTCCACCCAGCCTTCCCCTCCGGACCACTCCCTTCCTCTCTCTTTTTGTTCTCGCCTTAATATCTTCTTTCATGCCATCGTCGTCCATGTAGAGCAAAGGCAGCCTCCCACTTGATGTTCCATGTACATCCTCCCACTCCCCTCTCCAAACAAGGCGGGAGCGCGGCAGAGCCCATCTGTTCCCTGAATCAGCCTGGCTGTGACCGGCACTTTCCATCTGCCCCGGCTCGCTTCTGTACTGACTGCGGTTTGGAAGTTTAAAGTGCACTCTTCTGAGCCAAACCCCGCTGAAAACACAACAGGACTCTCTCGCTGTTGAATTCAGGGCACTTTGAATCAGGCCATAAACCATCTAGGGCAGACACGCTCTTTTTTTGTTGCAATTTTTTTTTTCCCTCCTGTTTTACAGTGTAGTGTACTGACACATCTCAAGTGTTGCATCAAATGCAGGTACTTAAGCCCAAAATCGGTGCTTTTTCTGGACATTGTGTCTATCCTTTTACACCATGACCTTCAGATGAAAACAATTTACCTGCAAGTAAACGAAATTTCTGGGGTTTGTATGGTATCTAAATGCAGCCTAGGGTACAAAAGCTTAATTTTTGCCCCTGAATGTTCGTGTTGCAGGATCACTGATGCTGAATTCAGCCTGCAAGCTGCTTCTCCTGTATATACAAACACACCGGTTCTTGCTCATATTGATGGATAATATGTTTCAATCATTTGTTATCGAGACCCCAGCCATGCTGTTGTGGAAGGACTAACCACACTGAAACCTGGAATCAAAGCCGTAGGAAAATGTCTGAAAATACTTTCTTCTCAATATACTTTCACATATAAAATTAATCAAAGGTAATGTCCTGCCCAGTATTCTTGAATTAAACCAATATTTGTGTTAGTAATTTTTTGTCACCTGTGTAACATGACTTGTGCTGCAAATATATACTTACTAATACATATACTCGGAGACCAAATAGGTACTTGAGGAACAAATGTTGCAGCAAATGCAGGTCTTGTATGTACAAATGAGCTTATTGACTTTGCTGGTTTATTTTTCCCCTACTTGAAAAGCTTGCTAACTTAGTTTACAGTAGGGACAAAACAATAAACTTGAATTTCAGTATAAGCTGATTTAGTATCCAATCGTTATTTCTTGACGTGGTTAACATGCCAAAAATGGCCTTAACACAACCTCTAGTGTGACTGCCAGATGAGTATATGAGCAGGTAAGACGTTGCTGGACTCCAGCCGCCTGGCACAGCCGGTTGCCCACGCCCCCAGAAGAGTCTGTGGCAAGAGCTCCAGCATGTGCCTGTAACAATAGAAAAGATTAATGTTGTGGTTAAGACACCCCTTTCAAACAAGGCCTTCCAGTTCCTCCTCTCCCAATGAATTCCCGCTCGCTGTCTCATTTCCCCTGGCCGCAGGTGCATTTGCTGGAGAGGAGCCACCAAGCCACCAGAGAGCATGAAGTCCAGGCTGGTCTGTCCAGGCTGAAGGCAATGCACAAATATCCCCCGAAAGCTTCAGCATCCAGGCATTTGGGGGTTTGCTTCAAAAATGATGATGACATGAAATGTCAGCGCTTGTTTCTCTGCTTTGATACCCTGGTCGAGTCTGTCCTGGGAGCTCAGTGGAAAATCGCCCTCGCTGTTGTGCCGGCTGACCAGAAAACGGGACTGTCTTGCCTCCTGGGTGAGGAGAGGAAGAGCCTGAAACGACAGCTGAGTGCAGGTCCAGGACATCATCTTCGTGCCAGGAAAGATTTCTTTGCTGCGAGCGCTGATTTCTGCTACAACTGGCCCCGCGAACAGGGATTTTTGTAGTGCCCCCCAACCCCAATTTATAAAGTACTGCAAAACATCAGTAAGCATCAATAAAATGATGAGATTTAAGCATAGTGCTCAGAAGACCCAATTAAGGAATCCATTAGGAGGGCAAAATACTACGTGTAACATCGCATAATGCAACATACTTCACATATCTGTAGTCTTTCATGCATACTAGAGATCAAGCACTAGCCATCTATTTCAGATAGGTATCTTCAAATCTATTTCATTTATAAACCACTCTACTTAAAAAAATATTGAAGAATATTAAACTGCATTGAGCAAGAAAAACAAGAAATACTTCCTATGTGCAGAGAAGGGAGCTAAAGGAACAGTAAGAATGCCAGCTTTTGCATTTAATTAGTTTTATATTTCAGTTTTAGACTAGATCTAATCTTCAGGTTTAGAAATCTCCCTAGTGTAATGGTGCTTGTGGCAGCAAACTGAAAATGGCCCACACTGGAAAAAGTACAGCACAGGATCAAGAATAATTGTAGTAAGTCATATTTTTCGTTTTTCTAATAGCTCTGCTGTATTTAAATGTGATTTCTCGATACACTGATTTTTTTTTTACAGTAGTTCCTCTTTCTGCTAATGAAGAGCAGTTTAGTTTTCTGATGGCAATTTAAAGGCCGCAGCTAGGCAAAATTTTACCCTTCTGTATGATACAGATTTTTGGCACCTAACTTTGCCATTACTAATATTTTTAGAGGAAAAAAGAAACCCCAGGAATGCTTATTTCCTAGAAGCCTACAGACTTCTATTGCAAATATCGTGCAAGTACATTTCTGGTGTGAACGTCCTTTAACTTTGTACAAGTTCTTCCGAGGGATCATTGTGTTCCAATAGAACTATAAGGATACAAATATCCTTTGGTATGGGTAATTAGAGCTAGGGGAGAAAAAGACGAGACTATGAAATACAAATAAGATCATGATATTTGGGCAGAAGAACTGCTTAAAGCTTTATCCTTTTTTTAATCTGTTAGCAGTGTTATGCTACAGGCCTGACAACATCTTGATCTGGGTGGCCACGTATTCCCTTAAAGACACATTTGCCTCCGAGTGTAAATATGAGCATTTAATAACCTTTGCACTGTGTGGAGATACACAGATAAGAGTACAATACAGATGTGAAGCAAGAGGAGGAGGATATCTGAGAAATATGGATAGGTATCAGGGAGAAAAAAAATGCTTTGAATACCCCTATAAATATCTTCTAAAATCTAATTTTCAGAATAGGCAATTTCAGCACAGCCATACTTGTATGGAACAATGCACCTTGTTTTCTGCATCTTAAAGGCTTATGTTTTTTGCTATTGCCAATAGTTATCTTGGGTAATTTAGCGTGTACTCCAGATCACAAAGGTACTCTTTGACATAAATTCAGTCTGAAATAGATGGCTACTGCTTGATCTCCAGTATGCATAGAAGAGTACGGATATGCAAAGTATGTTGCATTATGCAATGCTATACATAGTATTTTGCCCTCCTAATGGATTCCTTAATTGGGTCTTCTGAGCACTATGCTTAAATCTCATCATTTTATTGATGCTTACTGATGTTTTGCAATTTACCTTGTAGTAAATTAATGCCCTTCAGATGAGTGATTTAAAATCCAGTGACAGCTGCTCAAGAGCAGCTGAACCACTGTATTTTTAATTCTCACAGGAATGAGGTCTCACCTAAGTCAAATGGAACACGAACATAGAACACTAAACATAAAAACTGAGATAAAAATCAACAATTAAGAAATATCAGAATCGATTTGCATATCTTAAACCCCTTTTCCTAATGTGTTTGCATTAGCATCGAGTTCTGGTTACGCTACCATATGTTCTTGTTTTTCACAGGATCTCAACCTTCATTGAAATAGCCTGGCTCCTGTGACAGAGAATTCAAGGAGGACAACTTTAAGGGAGTGTTCTACAAGTATTTAAAGACAAAGCTGCTGACCAAGTGCTTGGTGCTGCCCCTGAACACAGAGATGCCAACATCTGGGTGCACGTGGTGTCAGTGCTTAGGATCACATCGTCTGCTGTTAAAAGGGATGTGATGGTAAAGACTTTCCGTGTGAAATTCTCAGTGCGTATGTTCAGTCCACAAAGATACAATGCCAAGAAGAAAGCAAGGTTGCCTCCACAGGTCCAGGATAGCATGTTTTTTCTTGTGCTTCCTCCACGCATCTGTGCAAGACGTACTGCACCGTTGTCTTCCTCTCACCCACATTTGAGGGACATGGCTTGAATCCAGAAGGTGGCAGATGCAGCACATTTCTGGTGACTTGCTGTGACAAAACAGAGACTGATGTTGGAAGGTGGTTAAGGTTGAGAGGGACCCGGCAATGAAGTAGGCGTGAAAAGGCCCTGGCTGGGGATGGAGGTGAGCAATGCAAACAGCAGGAGCTTGTGGCTGCTGGTGGCCACCAGCTGGTGATCTGGCTCAGCTCCAGATGAGCCAGTCCCTTAAACACTCTGTACTGTGATTGCCTCCCATTCCGGGATTCTAGATGAAAAACAAGATAGTGCTGTTTTAATTATGTTTGAGTTATTGAAGCAATAGTCACATATTTGTATTACTAGACATTGATATGGAGCTCAGGTTTAACACAGTGTTTAAAATTTTGCAAAAAATCTCATTGAAATGGCTAGAACAAATGGAAAACTTTTGAGCACTCTTTACATTTTTTGTAATAGTGTGATGCAAAATCAATTGCAAAAAAAAAGATAAAAAACAATACTTTTGCTATTTTTTCCACTAGATTGCCTTCCTTTGCACACTTCTTTAGAACTTAAGAAACATCTAAAAGTTCCTCCTTTAGCCACTCCATTGCTTCTCACATTAACTGTAAGCCTACCAGCTCTACATGGAAAGAACTAATCCAGAAAACATTCTTATCTTCTAGCTAGAGTAAAAAAAATAAAAATCTGTGTAATAAAATGAACCCATTACAGTTTAAGAGGACAGCGGGTCTGCTGTAATACAAAGCTTTACTCACTTCTGAGGGAGTGAGAGAAATTGTCTAATTTTGGAAAGGCACAGGACCAATCAGTCTGATTTCAGCCTCCTGAATTTCTGCCTTCTGGCCTTCCTCCTGCTCCCAAGCAAGCAGCTATCGGCAAGCTGTGCTGCCACAGAAGTCTCCTCTGTAGGGTATGTATGGTGCACAGCTTTCTTCTTTACAGTCTTCTGTAACTGAAGACAAGGCTTGGAAACTGTAGGGAGAAGTTACTGATATGATTTAGTTTAACATTAACCTCTTTTCAGTTATCTGCTAATATTTCAGGTAATTGTAATAGTTGCAGGTGCTACTATGAATGCCATGGAAACCCCAGATGACAAAAAGACATAGACCACCTACCATTAACCCGCAGAATCATTAACCTGCACTGCGTTAAGACAGAAAATTCTTGAGCGAGGTGTTACATTTCCAACCTGTTTTACCCTGCCACTATCCTTCACTCTGTATGGCAGGGGAGCATCTGACTGGTAGAGATTAATTAGTAATTAAGAGTCGGTTGAAAAACATCACAAGTTCAGAGAAGAAAGCAACTTAATCATGTCAGAAACAAATAGAGATATAAATTCCACTCTCCTAGGATTTTCTTCTGAGCAGGAAATTTAAATAACTTCATTTTGAATATACTAAACTGACCCCACTAACTAGATGCAATAAACAAATAGAGATATTTAAGCTGACATTTGAGCCGTGTCAAAGCCTTCTAAGCTTGTTCTGAGTAGATTAGTAGATAAGTGCTAGCCTTCCTATTCTGGGATATGTTCCAAGGCAAGCATGAGGACTGATGATTTAACTCCAAAGTGGACAACACTGTATATTTAAATAATGCAAATCATTTGCATAATTCTTATGACAAACTACCAGTTGACACCAACAGTGTTGGGATAAAAAAGCCTCTCTGCTTGGCCCTGTATCTGATGGCAAAAACTACATTTCCTCTACCGTTCAATCAGTATATGAAACTATAATTATTAGTGTGGGGTATGTAGTTTCTCAAAAACACATAGTGTATATCATCTGATCTAATCCCAGAAAAATTGACTTAATAAGTCTTTTTTGAAACAAGGGATATCATTAGATGTTTCATAGACTCAGTAATAAATTTGTATATACTTAAATAAGATAGTGGCAAATAAATATCCCAGCAATACCAAAAAATCTGCAAGTAGTTTGGTATATTGTTGGGAGAAGCTTGCCAACTATTGCTACCTAATCAGTTTTGCTGTATCTGTCAGTGATAACGCATCCACAGAGCTGCTTTCAAATAGCTCTTAAATATTTGCCCAAATGCATCCTTATTCAGCAAAATACATGCGTAAGTCTCTGGTATGTTTAATAATTCTGACTTCAACCCAATTCTAGCGCTCAACGTTGCAGAGAAGAAGCCTTCTAATATGATTACCTTGCAGGACATCAATCTAAGGAAATCTTCAAAACTGAGCTTATAAAACAGAAGAACACTAGTTCTTGGCTATCAGGACTGTAAACCTCTAAATGAATGATTTTTCTGTCACTCCATTCTGTGTGACTGTGGAAAGAAATAAAAGCAAGCTTTATCTTTAGTGTTAAAACAGCAATCCTAAGCCTATTACACAGGCAATGCTGGAAAAGTTTTCAGGTTTTATCCTCACCTAAATGACAGCCAGATCCACAAAAAGGCTTAATTATTTTAAATGGAAGTTAGTCAAAAAAGTCCAGAATGGTGATTAATTAATCAGTCCATGAATACCTCATTAGATGCCTAAAGCTTCAGGAGACACCCAAGCTTTTCCCAATGAGGTTTCACACTGGAACTATTACAAACTTTGCACCTCGTTATTTACCTTCCCTTTCCTTAGAAATGAGGGTTGCCAGTGACTTATGTACAGTTATGCGCATTCAGCAGCATACTGGCAAGACAGAGTTTGCATATGTAACATACAGCAGCCAGAGCCATTTGCATTTGAAAGGAAGAAGAATTTCTGTAGCAAATCACTTCTTCCAGCTGTGCTTTAACAGCAAAGACTAAGCCAGTTGTCTGTAGCCAAAGACACAACATACCTGATGGGTTTCGTGCTGTGAATCCAATTTAGATGCTTTGCTGAGGAAAGAACCTCAGCCTAGGACTGAGTCACGATTTTCGATGCACCATTGTTTTGACTCTTCCTTCTGGCTAGTTTAGACATACCTCCTGCTCTGTGAGCTGACTCTGAATCCCGTTCCTACCTGCCTGACTGCAGGCGCTGTACAGAGAGGACAAGTGAGCAACAGAAATCTGACATTAGTGCTGGGAGCTGAACATTTTAAAATTACATATTGATTGGCTGAACTTTCCTTAAGTCTTTGTGGATCCAAGCTAAGGTCTTTTCATGTCCCGTTGACAATACTAAGAGATTTTGTTTACAAAGACTCAGGATCTTTGCATTCAGGATAGTTGCATTTGAATGTAATTATTGAAAGGCATATTCATATTTGGTATTATGTAAGAAAAGTTTATGGAATCTAAAAAATTTATGACCGACCTAAAGAGTTTTTACTATTGGTTGCCTGTTTAAAAATCGTTACCTAGCTGACAAGTCACATTTGTTCTCAGTCTTGTACTGCAGTACGCTAAACGTGACTTCAAGGCCCTCAGGTCTGTCGAGTGCACAAACACGCAGCGCACAAACCTCGTCCTGTTTCTTCCGGATATTCACTTCTGTGATGCAGCATCATCACCTTTTAAATGCCCAGCATGGCTGATTTCCATAAACTCTACGTGGACTGGAAAATGTCATTAAAATTTGGTGCCTGAATAATCTCAGCCTTATTACAGAATCATAGAGTTACACCACATTATTATACCACATCTGAATGGAATTGGGAATTTGTCTCACCTTATACCAGGTGTCTACCATGCTGGTAGAGAGCTAGGTGTCTAACTTACCATTACAGCTAGCAGGGACACACTTGGTGGAGCCTAGGGAGCAATTAATTTCATCCTAAAGCAGACACCTTCATTTGATCACCCAAAAAGCTCTCCAGGCTCCACTGAACGTATTGGCTACGTCTCCGTTGGCTGCAATGAGCGCTTACCCGCGGCTCCTAAGGAGGAATTTCGAATTTAAATCGTATTTATAAAGACAGAAGTAATTATACATAACATACGTNGGGGGGGGAGTTTGGGGTGGGGGGTGTGTGTGTGTGAGATCCGCCAGCGGCGCCCGCCGCGGACTGGGCCGGCGCCATGTTCACCAGCACCGGTTCCAACGGGCTCTGTGAGTAGCGGGAAGGACGGAGCCGGGGAAGGGCGGCGGCGGCGGCGGCGAGGGGTGTGCCGGCCTCTCCCCCGCGGAGGGTGGCCCGGCCCCTCTGCGCCGCGGGCCGGGGCGGGGGGCGCCGCCATGAGGGACCTGAGGCGGGGGGGGGGGGG